>QFDD01002222.1:0-17431 GCA_006871305.1 Vachellia collinsii | reverse complement strand
AATTCCAATTCCAATTCCAATTTTATTTTCACAAATTCTAACTTTATCATAGACAATGTATACTTCAATTTAGGAAATTAAAGTTGAAAACATGGTTGAATATTTTTTTGAATAACTACTTTATTTATTTTTTGTGAAATCCGAATAACTACTTTAGTTTAGGTGTTAACTATGATAATTTTGCTAATAACTACTTTTGTTCATTAAATTCAAAAACAAAATATTTGGCCATTGGCACCGAAGCTCTAGTGATCGACAAACAGCGGACAATGGGGTAAACAATTTTTCTTTTAAAAAGGAAAAAAGAAAAGAAAAGTGAAGGCAATTATGTAATTTTATGAGATTTCAAAATCACAAATTGGTGCAGATGATTTGATTTGGCATTTTACTTATTGAAGGCCCTGGTTTGTCTTTTACCTATGTTAAAGTTATTTTTATGTTATGTTCCCTTTGTGTTTCAGCAAAAAAAAAGCCATTAAATTTGATATTCAATATTTTTTAAATTTTGATTGTGACTTACTTTTTCTTGCACAAAAAAGCTTTGGGATGTATTATAATATTTGATTTATTTTTTAATTTGTTACTCAAACTTTGACAAAGTTAAAAACAATATTTTTCTAAATTATTTGGTTTTAAAATATAATAACATAAAAATATATCTAAATCAAATAATTTGATTTTAAATTATTTAACAATATTAATGTTAATATAATTTTTATTATGATATTTGATTTGATTTTAGACCCAATAAATTTTAACATAGAGTTAGTAATATTTTAGTCATTTAGATATTTACTTATTTTCTTTCATCTCTCTCTTCTCTCATCCCTTAAAATAAGAGGTTGATCATATTTTCTATCAAATTTTCTTTTCTCCATTTTCTTTCCTCTCAATTTTTCTTCCCATCCAAACATAGCATTAATTAATTATAATAAATATTACATGTTTTTTTTTCTAAAATACATTTATTTAGAATGATTTATTGGCAAAGTGGTATTTGGCTTCAGTAATTAATTGTTGCAAACGAGTAACTCAATACTATCGAAGAAATATAACTGAGCTTTGTTCTATCCATGTTCATGCTTATAAAAAAAAAATGAAGAGTAGTAGAATTTCCTAATTATTTTTATGTTTTAATTTTCATGTTTTGTTTAAAAATATTCTTTTAAAAGCACAATAACATTTCTCTGTGTTGATGTTGCTCTACCTAATAAACATAACTCACTTTATATGATACATAAGTGCATTATTAAATAATTGTTGAGAGAGTATTAATAAAGAATAATTTGAAAAATGATAAATATAAGAAGTAAACATTACATTTAGGACTACCATCAACTCTTCAATTAGTTCATACATTAACAATAACCATATACCCATGTAATTCCAAATGTAAGGGGGAATTGCACTTTGAAAATATCCAGCTGTACTAGTTGCTATATCATTTTTGTGAAATCCGATAAATACATTATTATTTATTTGCCAAACATTGAGAATCAATTAAAAAAAAAATCTTACGTAAGTTAAAATAAAACTCCTTTCAGAAATTACTAAAAAACTTAGGGAGAATTGGGGAAAACTCTCATATAGGAGAATTAATTGCAAAATGAGATCTTTCATACAGATGCAACTGAGCTTTCACAATATGCAACTCAGCTTCCATGTGTACAATTGAGTTTCCATATGTACAACTGAGCATGTCCTATTTTGTAATTAATTCACCTAATGAGATATTTTTCTCCAATTTTCCCAAAAATCTAATCCGCATGTATTTAAAAAAAAAAAAAAAGCTATACCTTTACCCTTCGTTTCCCAATATTCATAATAGAAACCAAAAGAAGGTGGTGGTGGTGGTGGGGCCGGCATTAAAATGTCTGTTATGGCCTTATGGGTCCTGGAGTGGTGCGAGGAAAAGCAGCCCAAATTCTCACTCGCATTTGTTCGGCCATAAGAGTCCAAAACCAGCCATCCATCGCCCTTTACTCATTCTGCCATGGCCAAGCCTTCTCACAGAGAGAGGCCACCTTCTTCCTCTTCTGCGCGCACTAACCTCGCGTCGTGTTTTGTCGCCACCGTCTTCTTGATTTTCCTTCTTATCGCCATCCTCGTTGTTTACTTCACAGTTTTCAAGCCTCAAGACCCCAAGATCTCCATCAGCGCCGTCCAGCTTCCCTCCTTCTCCGTATCTAACGGCTCCGTCAGTTTCACCTTCTCCCAGAACGCCTCCGTCAGAAACCCCAACAGAGCCCTCTTCTCTCACTACGATAGCTCTCTTCAGCTTCTTTACTTCGGCAACCAGGTCGGCTTCATGTTCATCCCCGCCGGCCACATCGACGCCGGAAGTACCAAACACATGGCTGCCACTTTCTCCGTTCAGTATTTTCCCTTGTCCACTTCCTCCTCCTCCTCCTCTTCCGCCTATGCGTTCAATATAGAAAGGGTTGGATCCACCATCGAGATCGTGTCCAGGATGGAGATGGCGGGTCGGGTCAAGGTATTGTACTTGTTCAGCCATCGCGTGATGGCCAAGGCTGGATGCAGAGTCGCTATTGGCGTGAACGATGGCTCTGTTTTAGGTCTTCACTGCTAATTCTTCTCCCTTTTCTCTGATTTGCCTCAATTATAGTTATTAATTGCTAATCATTACACTATTGTGTAATCTTTTTTCTTTTTTTCCCTGGTTTCACTAATTGGGTTGTGATTGTATACTCAGATGGGCATGAAATTGTAAAAATGGATCTGGATTGCCCTCTTGAGTGTTGTATTTTGACTTTCTTCTTCCCTTCTTCCTCTGAATTGCTGGAAAGTAGTGGTTCTGGTTCAACCCTTAATCATGTTCTTTAGCTAGCTTGTTTGGTTTCAAGGGGGAAAAGGAAAATTATTTTGTGGGGTGTGGTGGGAACGAAGGAGCTTTTGTTTTGTCATTGATGAGCTTAATTGTAAGATAAGCAAAGCTGGATGCTATGCGTCATTGTGCCTCATAATTCATTTGATTAGCGTATTGGGATTGGGGGTGGGGGCGGGGGGAACTTATTACTTGAGTGACCATTTTGATAATGATTTAAAAGCTTATTAAAATTTGATAAAAAAAATATAAAATTTGAAAATTTGAATACTAACAACTTCTATCAGTGGTTTGATATTAAAATTATTTGAATTAATGATAAAAAATAATTTTTTTAATATGATTTGTAAAATAAATTTATAAAGAATTTATTTTAATTTATGTAAATATGATATTTAAATGTTAATACAAATAAGACCATTATTATTGTTCCTTATCTATTAATTCGTTTGTCTTATTATGGGTAGATCTAAAATTAAAAGGGAAAACATCTACCGGAAGGATTTATAATGAAAAAGTACTTTATTCATTTATTAATTTATTTATCAAGAATGACGTGTCTACTCATGGTGTTGCCACGTCTTTAGAAGGTGGGTAACTTGTCATTCCATTGCAGTTCACCGACATTTCCTCCTGAATCAATTGTTCCATTCCAAAATGATCATTTCATTCATTCAAAAAGGCCAAAAAAAAAAAGAAAAAGAAAAGATTTTTTTTTCTTAAGCTACAAGATATGGGTACCTTTTTTTTTTTCTGGAAATTAATTTGGTTCTCAGTCAATGATTCAAACCTTTTCTTATTATTAATACCATACTCCTCCTTTTATCGAATGAATTACATTTGTAATTTGTTTATGCATTATATATATAAAAGAATATTAAGAATAATGAAAATTGAATTTATTTTGAATTATAAATTTAACAAGTCTAATTAATCAACAAAGTGTAGACGATTACTACTCATCATAGAGACAACATCTCACTATAGTCATTTTTGGTAGAGTTTCCTTGCAAGTTTAGGTTATGTTTTAAGGATGTATTCATGAACATTTATCAAGCATGTTTGACAACCACTTCTGAAAAGCATTTTCATACAAGTCGAGACAAAACTCTCTCATATACTTACTTTAGATTGTGTGAAATCACTTTTTAAAAGCTGTTTCCAAATATACACATGTGCACACAAATGAAAGAAAAAAAAGGTACTTTTATACTTCCATCCCCCGTTTTAAAAATCAGACATTGTTTATATGTAAATTGCATTACCAATGGTATCTTATATCTAGGATCAAAGGGGTACTAATATTGGTTACCATCATGAAATTTACTTGGAACAGAAAACTAGGAACAAGTTGATTCTCCTCACCTTTTTTAACCTTTTCTTTTTTGTGATAACAACCAAAGTATTGTATAATTATAATAACATGTGATTATAATCTTTCCAGGTGCTACATAACCCATAAACAGTATTATAGAACAAAAAAGTAAGGGAAAATGATAATGAGGTCTTGTGTAAAAGATTTTATGATTAAATAGTCCCACAAAATCACGTAATTATTTTTAAATCCTATGGAGTTATTAATACACTAAGATGAGATTATAACTAACAACTCAATCTCAGTGTGTAGAGTTATTAACAGGAATTGACAATAAATATGTGATTCTGTGGGACTGTTTAATTGTAAAATCCCTTACACGGGACCTCATCATAATTCCCCCAAAATACAATTATTATACCATACAATACTCATATTCAAAGACAAATCACACCAAAAATATAGTTCATCTTCAGCCAATATATTTTACCATATCCCTACACGAACTAGTATTTGTAGAACTTGGATTCCAGGTGCAGATCGGGTTTCCACCACTGATGAATACCATGAGCTTCTTTGAAATCCCGTGAAGGAGTTACATTAACCGTCAAAGTTGCTGAAGGAATTAGGTGCAACGGTTCAGACGATTCCTTTCCAGATGCACTCATCAGTAAACCAGGGAGTGAGTTTTGAGATGCTAACCTTTCAATGCCACCAGCTCCAATCCCGTACATTCTTCTTCTGTGCTCAAAATATCCAATGTACTCTGAGCAAATGTGATCAGAAGGGTTCACAAATAAACATGGGACCCAGGACGATAAAGCAGCAAATGGATCAAACGTCAAATTCTTAGGGTGCTTAACCTTCATAGCAATGGTAAGTCCAGCTGTTATCACACTGCCCGCAAATCTAATCCCATGTTTCAATTTCTTATCCTTAATTCTCTCAATTGGAGCAGCAACATATGGTGGATTGAAAAGAAAAGACTCAAGAAACTTGCCAGTTTTGGCCATTGTTTTCCCACAAAGCATTGCCATGCCTGATCCCAGAGAGTGACCAGACAACCAGACATTTGAATCATTCACAGACGCAACCATGTTACGTACAGCTTGGATAGCTATTTCTGCACGAGATGTCTGATGAAGTCCATTCCGAACTACGTGTATATCCAACTCAATGTCACGAGAAACCGAGCCTGCCTTGGTTATGGTACCTCGAAAGGCAATCACATAACGAGGGATTCTTCTGTGTAAAATGTCATTACTCTGAGATGACCGAGGTTTGAACTCATAGATGGCACCAAAGATGGAAGAATCAACATCATCTACAAGTGGACGTAACAATTTAAAGTTAAAGAAATCCCACCAAGGAGGTGCAAGAGCATTAGGACCTTCCCGTTGTTCTTGTCGATCCCTTTCTAGGATGTAAACACCTTGGACCAAACTAGCAGCAACTGTCATCCGATTATGGGCATTATCCCTGGTCAATGAAGCAAATCGTTCAGTATCATTATTCATTGGCAATACCATTATATAATTATATAACTACAACAAGCAAATCGTAATAAATGAATTTTTATAAATCAAAATCATCCCTAGAATCCCTCCTCTACATTTACTTTTAACTGAATGAGGGAAGGAAAGTACCTCCCCTCCATTTTCCCCACTTTTAACCAAGGGAGGGAAGGGATCAAAATCATTTCCCTTCCTTCGAAGTAAACAGACTTTGTGATTTAGTCAACTAAAAATTCAATACTGAAGTTATATGCCAAAAAGAATAACTTAAATGGACCAAGTTTATGATAAATTTCAGCACAATTACACAGAATAATGCATAAAACTATCGACTTTCAAGGTAACAGACGCGTCAAAGATCACACAACGGTGATGTAACAACATAAGCGAAGTCTGCGAACGAAAAAAAAATGATAAATTTATTACGTGAGGGATTTTTTTTAATGGGTCATACCAGTCCACAGATGTTAGATGTAAGGGTCCTGAGAGGTCAAAGTATTCTCTCTCAGACGCCATGTATGACACCCTATGCTTTCGACTCCTTCCTCCCTTCTTAATGTCTTCAAAAGCTTCAATCCACAATGGCAAAATAATCCATCAATACTTAGCCAATCAGAATGTCAGGAAGTTAATGTACAACTATTAGACAATTTAATCTCTCTTATTGTCAGTGATGAATCATTTCACATGAAAAATATGCTTCACAAATAAGAAGACGTTTCAATTGCCCTGCACAATCTTAATCTAATACGGAGGCATGTCATCAGCTGTGTGAACATAAATCAAAAAGGAAATACAACAACAAGAGACGTCAAATGTCTAACATCAATCACAAATAAGCTGTCTAAATCCCAGGAAAATATTATTTTCAGAATGCAAATGCATTGATACTTTAAAGATGTAGAGTGTTGGACGAAATTCCTAATATTCAGATGACAATGAGAAAGACCGACTCGGATCGGTTAATGTTGAGATGTGGCGACAACCAGAATTCAGTACAGAAATAACATTTTGTTAGTTAGACACAATTGAGGCAAGCAATGTAATAACCCCAATGCTCTTCAGAGTACAGAAAATGTCAGCTAGATATATTCACACACACACACATATTAAAGTGGAACCTTGAACAGCATCAAGACAATGTTGTTTTTAAATTTAAGCAACCTAACTTAGACAGATTTGGTCAGAAAAATTCGTAAACCAAAGACTAGAAAGTACAGGGATTTGTAGAAATCTAAAAGCTTTAGAAAGAAAAAAAAATTAATAAAAGAACATGGAGATAAGTAGTGGAGAACAAACATTAATTATTAGTCTCAGAATCTCGAAGCTCTCTCTCCACTCGAATGAGTCGAAATATTAAGAGAAGCATGTAAAAATTGTGAAAATCAAAGGTTTGCTCAACACCGAAGACTCACAAACATATTGCAAAGCAAATAAAAACAGTAAAGATAAAAATTCGGAAGGAACTGGGAATCAAAGGGAGAGATGTACAATTACAAAGAAGTGAAGATCAGAGGTGACTGCGTAGCATGCAGATCCCCTACCCGAACAATGCAGATCGAAGAGATCCTGAGAATGGGAAAGGAGTGTATCATCGGCTAAATAAGTTCAGATGTCGCTTTCTCCAGTTCGTGGATTTTGCGCACTCAACAAACGCAGGCACGCAGTCCCAAGGGAGGTTTAAAAACGCAGACATCTTGTACGTTTTCTCCCTTGTTCTTTTTTTTCGCTGGTTACAGGCAGGAACGACGTCGTGTCGTGCCCCCAATCCTTGCACAATCAAATTTAATATTTTATTGGGTTATTACAGGGGAAAATACCCTTAAAAGTCTGAAACTCTATTTACTTCCATAAATAAGGGACAAGATAAGTAGGTATCAACAGAAATTGTATAGGTAGGAATTTGGGATTTCAGAAATTGGTGGAAAAGATGAAACTACCCTTAAGTTGTCAAAAGTTGTATATACATTTTATGTAGTTGTCAATACGTTACGAAAAGTTGTCAACCAATTCAATAGAATAACAAAGCACCTGAGTGAAAAAGTTGTCCATAGAATAAGAACAGTTGTTATTCCCTTTAAAAAAAATGTTAATACATTATAAAAGATTGTTATCCACCACGAGTGAAACAATATAGGCATCCAAATGGAGATATTGTCAAAAGTATAAAATAAGTTGTCATTACATTTGATGGAGTTGTCAATAAATTACAAAAAGGTGTCAACCAACTCAACGAAGCAACAGGGACACCTGAGTGAAAAAGTTGCAATAGCAAAAAAACAAAACTCTTATCAATCCCTTTGTAAAAGTTGTTAATACGATAGAAAATTTTGTTTTTCAGAACTCAATGGAATAACATAGACACTCTAATGGAGAAGTGCTTAGAAGTATAAAATAAGTTGTAATTACACTTGACGGTGTTATCAATACGCTACAAAATGTTGTCAGCCATCTCAATGGAGCATAAAAGGCAGCAGAGTAGAAAAGTTGTCAAAATCATTATATCACTTGTAATTTCTTTTGAAAGAGTTGTTAATAAACTATAATATTTTGTTTTCAAGAACTCAATGGAACAATATAAGCACCCTAATAGAGATATACGCAAAAGGATAAAATAATTTGTCATTATGTTTAATGGAATTGTTAATACGCTATGAAAAGTTGTCAACTAACTCAAATGAGTAACAAAAAAATCCGAGTGGAAAAGTTGTCAAAATCATTATATCATTTGTCATTCTCTTTCAAAGAATTATCAATAAGTTATGAGGAGGTATAATCCTGGTGTTTGCTTTCTAAAGTTTTTTAAGGGTAGTCCCGTCTTTTCACTCAAGCTTTGAAATCCCTATTCGGTAATAATTACTGATACATCATTTTCCTTATTCATGGCAGCAAATGGGGTTTCAAAATTTTAAGGGTATTTATAAGAGATTTTCCCTTGTTTACAATCTTTCATGTTGAAATTTATATTCATTTTAATTTTGAACTTTCAAATTTTGGTTGATTCTTTAATTAAGCTAGATGATGCTTCCCCATCACTAGTAGAAAAATATTCATCTAGACCTCTTATTTTAGATCGTATCTAGTGGTTATGGTTTAAAAAATATGACCAGAGGCATTTTCGTAATAAAGTGTACATATTTAAACTCATTTAAACCGTATAAAATATATGCGATTTAAAAAGGGACAAATATAAACCGCACCTACAAGGTGCGGTTTTGAATTGGTTTAAAAAAAATGAAAAATCCAGCGTGCCCTCTACTTCATTTCTTGCTCTAGACTTAGCTTCATTTCTCTAAAATCCCCATATTCAAAATCCTTTAGTTCCATTAGTGCTGAGTCTCCAGTGTCACCATCATCATGCTCTCCATTGATTTTTCATCATCATCATCATCACTGTCGTGCTCTCCTTTGGCACTGCTATCGTGCTTCCATTATCGTCGCCGCTATCCTTTCCTCCTCACTCAGCTCTATGTTTTGACAGTTAAAGTCTATGTTTGGATAGTTATAAAAATTCAAAACAAGAACCCATTGTTATATGTTTGGCCATCCTATACATATATACATAAATGTTTCTATTTTGATTTTGTCTAGACTATGGAACGTTTCTTGCTGGTTTTGATTATTTTCTTTAGCAATGATAAGCATTGAAGTAGAATCTTGTGGTTTAAGTTTCCAAACTATTTTGGCCAGATGTTCCTCTGAGCAATTGTTCAGTCATATTTATCTCCTTGCTTTTGTTCTTTAAATGTATCATTATGAGCTCTTTAAAGTATTTGTGACACTTTTATGTGGCTTTTTGTTGTCGTACAAAATGATACCAATCTTGAGTGGAAGTAGTTCATAATACTCTCGGTATATGATTCTTACTGATTAGGCTATTTTAAAGATCTTTCCTAGTTTTTTCCCCTTTTTTGAACCACAATCCTTGCTTGTAACTTGGGGGTTCTAGGAGGCCTATTGGATTGTGTTGGTACTGCAAGTGCTAGTTTGTTGAATTGTGGTTTGGGTATTAAACCAGAACAAAATATGTCTCCCATGTATTTTGATTTGCTCGTAATGCCCGATAAACATGTATTCCTGTAGTTCCATTTTTTTCTTCATAATCAATTGTTTAGATAGTTATAAAGGTCAATTGGGTGAAAATACAGTTTATCTCTATTTTCAAACAATAAAGTCTAGAATGAATTGAATGTAGTTCATTTCTTCATCAAAGTCTGTTGTTGATAAACTTTGGTCTTTCTATTTCATTATTATTATTCTGTTTGGCTGATCTACTAGATGAACTGAATCTAGTGATTAGTAGCCTTATTGTTTGAAAAAGAATTATGTTTGTTCCTTTCAAGTAGCAATTCCCATTGGGAATTTAGTTAGTAGATCAACCCCTTTCATTTTTCATAGAGGTTCTGAAGCTAAAATTATGTTAACTTTTTTTATTCTTTAGGAAGTTGTAGTTGGACTTGGATAGATGCTAAACAAATGAGTGATGAATATGATAATGGGGTGAAAGTGTTTTTGGACTTTGCTAAAAAAATGTTATTGATATTAGTGGGAGGTTTTACTGACCATGTGTAGAATGTTTGAATGGGAGGCGACTAAGTGTTGATGATACACACACACTTTATTTGTGAGGGGTTTTGCAAGAGCTATAGAGTATGGATATGGCATGGTGAAGAAATGGAAAGGCTGAATACATCTCAACAAAGGGGAGAAGCCTATGATGATAATGATATAGATATGGATGATCGAGTGGAGGACATCATTCGTGATGTTGGAGAAGAGGCCTTTAAGCAGATACATGATAATATGTGGAGTGGTGCAGAGAAGCTTCTATACCCGGGGTGCGAAAAATACCAACTATTGAATGCAGTGCTGAAATTGGTGAGCTTGAAAGCACGACATGGATGGAGTGACAAAAGTTTTATAGAAATTCTTGAGTTTCTGAAGGACATGCTTCCAAAAGAGAATGTATTGCCAAATTGCTACTATGATGCAAAGAAGATAATGTGTCCATTAGTCATGCAATATAAAAAAAATACATTTATGCCCTAATGATTGTATTTTGTACAGAAAAGAGTTTAAAGAGATAGAGAAGTGTCCGATATGTGAGACATCAAGGTACAAATCAAAAAAGACTCATGCAAAGGTGCTGTGGTATCTTCCAATTGTACCAAGGTTCAAGCGCCTCTTTGCCAATGAAAATGATGTAAAACATTTGACATGGCATGCGGATGAAAGGATTTGTGATGGAAAGATTTGACATCCGGTCGATTCTTCTCCATGGAAGAAAATTGATGGATTGTTTCTTGAGTTTGACAATGAGCCAAGGAACCTCAGGCTCACAAATTTAGAAAACCATTGATAGAATTGACCACTGATAGAAGATTTAAAATGTTTATTTAAAACCATTGATAGAAGATTTGAAAGAGTTGTGGGAAGAAGGTGTAGATGTCTTTGATGCTAACCGAAAGGAGGTTTTTAAAATGCGGGCCATGATCTTTTGTACTATAAATGACTTCCCTGCATATGGAAATTTGGCCGAGTATAGTGTTAAGGGGCATAAAGCTTGTCCGATTTGTGAAGAAGGGACATGATATCATCAACTTCTACATAAAAGGAAAATAGTATACCTAGGTCATAGGAGATTAAAGAAAGCTTTCTATGGTGGACAAGAGCATGAAGATGCTCCGAAGCCATTAACTGGGGAGCAAGTTTATGAAAAGGTAAAAAGCATCAATGTTGTCTTCGGCAAGGCTTTGAAGAGTCAAAGTGAAAAAAATATATGGAAAAAGAGATCAATCATTTTTTATCTTCCGTTTTTTATCAATGATGTGAGTCATTGCATTAATGTTATGCATGTAGAGAAAAATTTGTGTGATAGTATTGTTGGAACACTTCTCAACATATAGGGCAACTCCAAAGATGGTGTGAAGGCAAGATTAGACTTACAAGAAATGGGAATACGAGAGGATTTACATCCAAGGTCGAACAGTAAGAGGACTTATTGTCTCCTAGCTGCTCATACTCCATCCAAGGAGGAGAAAAGAAGTGTTTGTGAGTGTTTACATAACATCAAAGTGCCATCAGGGTATGCTTCAAATCTTAAGAAGCTTGTGTCAATGAAAGATTTGAAATTAGTGGGCCAAAAGTCTCATGATTGTCATGTCTTAATGCAACAACTACTTCCATTGGAAATTCGAGGCATCTTTGAAGATGATTTGAGACACATTTTAACAAGACTTTGCTTTTTCTTTAATGCTATATGTAATAAAGTCCTTGAAATTGAGAAATTGGAAGAATTGGAACATGAAGCATATATTGTCTTGTGCCAACTTGAGAAACTCTTTCTCCCCGCATTTTTTGATATCATGGTACAACTAATTGTTCATTTAGTAAGAGAGATTAAGATGTGTGACCCTGTCTATTTAAGATGGATGTATTCAATTGAAAGAGTCATGAAAATTTAAAAAGGGTATGTGAAGAATCCAAACCGACCAGAAGCATCCATTGTTCAAAAATATGTTTCTGAGGAAGCAATGGAGTTTTGTCAATATTACTTGTCAAAAGTAAGACCTATTGGCTGTTAGGATAGGATTTGACCAAGAGGGGGATGAATTGGTCTAAATAAATTTTTTGCAATCTTTGAAAATAAAATAGAGAGAGAAGAATAATGAACACAGAGATTTATCCTAGTTCGTTCCACTTGACCTACGTCTAGTCCTCAAAGTCCTCTGAGCTTTTGAAATCCACTAATCAATGAATATTACAACAACAACGAAGGAAGACTCTCCCCCTTCCAAACTCAATTCAACCCATTAGCACTTTTGCTCGTGTATTTTACACTCAAAATTCTCTAATCTTGAGTTACTTTCACAGAATCAAGGATTGACAAAGAATATTCACCTTTATGAGAATTAAATGATGAACACTGAAGTACTTATGATCGTGAGAATGAAAACAGAGGAGGTAGATGAAGAACAATAAATGTGTATATCAGTAGTTGCGTTCTATGTTTTCTGGACTTGAATACTTCTCCTTTTATAGTTGGAAAGTATTAATTATCCGTTAGACACATTCAAGTGATAACCAATAACACTCGACTTTTGAAACTAAAACTCGAGTATCGAGGTCTTTAACCCATTTTTGCTCTAAACTCTTGTCCAAACTCGAGTTTTCTTCATATAACACTCGAGTGTTGCACCTTTTTCTTCAAGTTTTCTCTAGAAGTGATCATTTCTTCAGCAATACTTCTTCCAGAACTCAAGTTTTGCTTGGAGTAAAAGTTGCTCTGTTCTTTGTGACAGAGACAAAGACCTGCAAAACTATTTGAAAACACTCCGATGATAAAGTTAGTATACAATCATCAAAACATTAATATTAAATGAGAAATTACTTACAATTCATTGGGATTTACCATTCCCAATTCTCTCTGTATATTTGTGAATTGTTCTCTGGCAAGGGGTTTTGTGAAGATGTCTGCCACTTGTTGGTGAGTTGGCATAAACATGACTTTGACATCCTTTTTCTGAACATGATCCCAAATAAAATGATGATGAATGTCTATGTGCTTTGTTCAGGAGTTTCTGTGAAGTTCATTCCCAATTCCTGAAGTTGTTGTTTCATCCAAAGTACTTGTGCACAACAACTAGTAGCAGCAATGTATTCAGCTTCTGTTGAAGATAATGATACTGTTGATTGCTTCTTGCTAAACCATGACACCAGTGAACCTCCAAGGAACTGACAATGACCACTCATGCTTTTTCTATCTGTTTTGTAGCTTGCATGGTTAGAGTCTGAATATGATATCAAGTATTCATTGTTACCTTTTGGATACCACATTCCAAGGTCAATGGTTCCAGCTAGATATCTGAAAATCCTCTTAACATTTTCTGCATGTGATTCTTTAGGTGCAGCTTGATATCTAGCACACATTCCAATGCTAAATTGAATGTCAGGTCTGCTAGCAGTGAGATAGAGTAATGATCCTATCATTCCTTTATATCTTTTGATGTCAAAGTCCTTCCCGTTTATGTTTGCATCAAGTAAGGCTGTGGAACTCATGGGAGTGTCAGCACTTCTGCACTGTTCCATTCCAAACTTCTTCAGCAATTCCTTTAAGTATTTGGTTTGGCTTATGAAGATTCCATTCTTCCTTTGTTTGATTTGAAGTCCAAGAAAGAAGTTTAATTCTCCCATCATGGACATCTCAAACTCTCCCAGCATTGTCTTAGCAGACTCTTGACAAAGATCATTGTTAGTGGCTCTAAAGATAATATCATCAACGTATATTTGAACAATAAGCACATCAGAGTTAATATGTTTAATAAACAAAGTTGTATTTACTTTCCCTCTGACAAAGCCTTTGTTAATCATGGATTTGCTCAACCTTTCATACCAAGCTCTCGGTGCTTGCTTTAAACCGTAAAGTGCTTTCTTTAATTTATAAACGTGATTTGGTTTTGAAATATCTTCGAAACCAGGAGGTTGTTCAACATACACCTCTTCCATAATAAAACCATTTAGAAAAGAACTCTTAACATCCATTTGAAAAAGTTTGAAATCTTTGAGGCAAACAAAGGCAAGAAGTACCCGTATTGCTTCCAATCTGGCTACTGGAGCATAGGTCTCCTCATAATCAATTCCTTCTTCTTAATTATAGCCTTTAGCCACCAGTCTAGCTTTGTTTCTAATAATTACTACTGATTCATCAAGTTTGTTATTGAATACCCATTTTGTTCCAATGACTGGATGGTCATTAGGATGGGGTACCAAGTCCCATACTTAATTTCTTTCAAATTGATTCAATTCTTCTTCCATTGCAATAATCTAGTCATTGTCAGACAAAGCCTCTTCAACATTTTTGGGTTCAATTTTAGAAATAAAAGCTGAAAATTGAGCTTCATTTAGAAATTTTCTTCGTGTCTGTACATCTTCATTCACTTCTTCAATCACTTGACTGAGAGGATGATTTCTGATGTATTTCCAAGACTTTCATTGAGAAGTTTGAAAAGGTTCATTTGATGGATTCTCCTCAGGATCATTATCTGATGAAGTCACATTTTGAAATTCTTTTGAAATAACAATTTAATCATCGACCAAAGGTTTTGTCTGAGGTTCAGTTTCAACAAACTTGACGTGTATTGATTCCTCAACTACACACGTACATTTATTAAACACTATGTATGCTTTACTTCTATTTGAATAACCAAGAAATAAACCTTCACCAGATCTAGGATTGAATTTACTAATATTTTCTTTCTTGTTGTTGTGAATGAAGCATTTGCTCCCGAAGATATGAAAATAAGAAATATTTGGCTTTCTTCCTTTGTACAGCTCATAGGGTGTCTTTCCAAGTGATGATCTGATGTAGGATCTATTGGAAATGTAACAAGCTGTGTTGATTGCATTAGCCCAGAAAACTTGTGACATTTGTTTCTCTATCATCATTGCCCGTGCCATGTTCGTCAGAACTCTGTTCTTCCTTTCTACTACTCTATTCTATTGTGGGGTCCTTGGAGCTGAGAAGTTGTAGTTGATTCCTTTACCTTCACAGTATGTTGCAAAGTCTCCATTTTCAAATTCTCCTCCATGATCTGTCCTAATTGACACAATAGACATACCTTTCTCATTTTGGACCTTTTTGGCAAATATAACAAATAACTCAAATGTTTCATTTTTGGATGACAGAAACATATTCCATGTGAATCTAGAATAATCATCAACTATAACAAGTGTATAAAGATTTCCACCAAGACTTTTCACTCTTGCTGGACCCATCAAATCCATATGAAGAAGTTCAAGGGGTCTTTTGGTTGAAATTTCATTTTTGGATTTGAAAGAAGACTTGTTTTTTTTCCCATTAGACATGCATCACAAGTCAAATCACTTTTAACTTTGAATTTTGGAATACCTTGAACTAAATCATGTTTGATTAACTTGTCAAGTTGATTCATATTGACATGAGCTAAGCGTTTATGCCAAAGATAACTCTCATTAGCTTGACTAATGAAACAAGAATTAGCAAATGAGTTTTCTAAGTCAAGAGTGTAACAGTTACTGTCCTTGGGTGTATGTAGCTGAATGTTTATCTTATCCTTATCAATGGATAAATCCTTTTTGTTGATGATAAAACATTATTGTGAATCAAAGATAACCCAATTGTCTCTGTCAGTGCTTTGGCTCATACTCAGCAAGTTATGATAGAGGCCTTCAACATGATATACATCCTTTACTGGTATTTCATTTGTACTGCCAATTTCACCAATCCCAGTGATTTTTCCAGATTGATTTCCTCCAAAGCTTACTTTTCCTCCATCCTTTGACCGTATGTTGATAAATTTGCTCTTGTCCCCTGTCATGTGTCTTGAGCATCCACTATCGATGTACCATTTGTTTGATTTGGACACTCTACGACATACCTGCAAAAATTTAGGTTATAGTTTTAGGTACCCAAAACTTGTTGGGTCCTTTGAGGTTAGTTTGATGAGTTTGAAACTCATTTGTTCCTTTGGGTATCCATTTATACGTTCCCAGAGTTTTCCTCTTTCTAAAGTAATAGGAAGTAATTTTGTGACCTTTTCTGTTGCAATAATTACATAAAGAAAATGGTTCAGAAGTATGAATAGTCTTTTGGAAATATCTCAGATAGCTTTTACCTCCGTCTCTTTTCTTTCCCTTTCTGTTATCACAAATTGGGTTATATCCTATTCCAGTTCGATCATTTACAACTTTCTAACTTTTTAAAATAACTTGCAGCATTTTACTTCCTTTAGTAAATTTTTCCAAAGCCTTATTTAAACGTTCATTCTCCTTTTTCAAAGCTAGGCACTCTAGACAATTACCTGTGACTACCTTTGTTACATGTTTTTCTAGTTCTTTAACCTTCTTTCTTAAACTAGCTAATTCTTTGGCAATATTAAGTAATTCAGTATGCATTTCATCATATTCTAAACGTAACTCATCATAAGTTGGTTAAACGATGATTACCTCTTCTGTCTCTGAGTTTTGTTCTTCTTGAGCCACGGGACAAATGTTGGCTTCTTCCTCAGGTTCACTCTCTTCTTTTGATAAACTGTCTCCCCATATCCCATATACATATGCCTTCTTCTTTTTAAATGATTTGAAATTTTCCTTCTCTTTGTTTTGTTGGGATAGTTGAGGACAGTCTACTTTCATGTGGCCCGGTTTGTTGCATTCAAAGAAAATAATTTCTTTGCTGGAAGCACCTTTTTGAAATCTTCTCAGAGTTTGATCTTTCCTATAGAGCTTCTTGAATCTCTAAACAACCATGGCCAGCTCTTCATCTTCTACTTCATCTTCTTCCTCAACCTCTATTTCAGGTTCCTTCTCTTTTATTGACTTGAGAGCTAGACCTTTCTTCTTTCTGTCTTCTATGCCAGATAGCTCCTTTTTAAACTTTTGTTTACTTTCATATTCTGCAAGACTTCTAAAGAGAGCAGCCACTAACATCATCTCAACCCCTTTTCCTATCACATCTTTTTGGTGTTGTCCAGAATTGAAGCTTTGATCTTCGTCATGAGATTGAGAATGCCCACCCACTTGTCTACCACTTCTCAAAGAGATTGCATTGAGTCCCTTAGGGTTTATCACAGTGTTGGAGGGTAAGCCTTGTTTTGTCTTAGCTCTTTGCTCATTGAGTCCATCTGATACTTGGGTGACAAATGATGTAAGGTTGGTGTTCTTGGACTCCAACAGCTCCAACTTAGAGAACACTTCAGCAAATTTGGAGTTGGTGTGAGC
>QFDD01002221.1:0-17418 GCA_006871305.1 Vachellia collinsii | reverse complement strand
GGAAGAGTTCAATAAATTCTATTCCTAATAACAATCTTATAAAATGATCAATGGCAGAGAACAAACCCGCTTAGCAAATATTATAGGGAACCATCCATACCTTCTATAATCTTTGCACATTTTTCCATAGACTCTGTATCACATAAGATTTCCTTCTTGTCAGCTTTCATGTCTGAATTTTCCTTCTGCATTAGATGAGGAAATAGAAGCAAAGGCATAACATGGGGTAATGAATAAGATAACACATAACAGGACCAACTAACTTCTTAAGGGCTCACTCATTTTGCATGTTCAAGAATGTTCTATGAGGATCACGTATGTGGCATATTCATACATCGATTAAATATAACATCAGGACTAATTCTATTTCTAGGAGCACGACACTGGAAAATGGAATATTTTTCAATTTTTATGATTTTCTTAAAGATTTAATACTATAAAATTGTATAGTTTCTTTTTAAGTTAGAGTATCAGAATCTAATTCTTACGTGTACAAGTGTGTACGTATAACTAGATAAATTCATGTACAATAATATACATGAAGTTTGTGATAATCCTTCAGCTACTGCTAGTAGTTAATTAGATATATAAAACAGCTAGTTTTTGAGAAAAATATAAATACAACTAAAACAAGACGATATGGTAGATCTTGAAATCACAACTTTAAAAAATACTGAGAGTATCTCTCCAAAAATGAGTACTGAGAATTGTTCTCATGGTTAATATAATCATTGATCTTTCAAGTTTGTCATCATTTTTGTTTTGGTTACTTTAATTTCAAACTATGGGTTTTGATATCTGAAAATGCATAATAGTTCAGGTTTTTATTAGATTATAGTGACTAATGTTTTTTACATTATGAAATTTAAGGAATCAAGACCTATAATTTGAAATTTGAGAGATTAAAACCAAGATAAGGGCAAATTTTAAAAAACCAAAGATCATATTAACTCTTGTTTTCAACATTTAAAGTTAAATCCCCTTGTTATATATTTTGTGGTCTCCATGAATCCTTATGGCCAACACAATCTACACCACAACTGACACGTACAATATATTTAACCTCCATTAGGCTGATGAGAATTCATTAAAACTTGTGAAGTTTATGAACTTCTTGTATAGTTAAAGACATGCAGAGATTGGAAAATTACACAGACCATAATTTTTGAAAGCTTGACAGAGATCTCAGCTGATTTATCCTCAAGTATCTGCGCCTTATTCTCCAGCTCCATTGTGTAACGAACCTTCTTCTCCTTTGAACGAGCAGCAGATTCCCTATTGGCAAGAATCCTATGCAAAGACAAAAAAAAAAAAAAAACACACACACACACACAATATCAGTCAATAGTTGATAATAAAATTTATAGCGAATCACGCTTTTCAATATACACATATTCATAATTTTTAAACATGTTTAGCATATGGTTTAATTTACATGTGTATCTCAATTTCGCCTCTTATACAATTAACTAATTCCCCCTGAAATCATAAATTGGAACGAAATACGAATCTGAATGAAAAAAGAAGCAGAGGAAGCATATTTTTACGAACGACATTAGATTTTCGTAGCGTTTCAAGCAAACGAAAGATGAAGTTCATCGCACAATCAAACTCAGGGTTCTCTTAAATGAAGAATTTGTACCTATAAAATCGAAACAAAAGTTTTTTTACAAAAGGGAAAAATGAAATGCAGTGAAGTATAAAGATGTGTAAATTAAAAGAGAAGCATATTTATCAACCTCTTAGCTCTTTTGGGATCTGCAGCAGCTAGACGGGCGAGCTTCTCAGGAGGCATGGCTTGCTTCATCACTATCTCATTCGCCACACACAGATCAGCCTCAACCGGCGGCACATTATTGGTTGAACCGTCGGTGGAAACGCCCTGTGCCACATGAACCACCGGATTTACCGGAACGTCATCATTCCAGCCGCCGGCTCCTCCATACAAGCCTCCGCAGTTTGTAATGCAGTCCAGCAAATCAGAGTCCATACACAAGCTCCGAATATGGTGCCCAAGGGACCCCACTGAGTTCAGGTAGCTTAGTTCCTCCGGCGGCGAAGCCACAGTGGCCACAATCGGAACATCAGGAAGCGGAGGAGGGCCATCGATAAAGTTGATGTCGAAAGGGTCGAACCGAGCCAGGTCGTCGTAGCTGGTAATTCTGGAGTTATTGTTGGAGTGGGCCCCAACCGTCGGAGTCACCGACAGCTGTCCAACTTCCACCGTCGGCACTGGTGCTGTGGTGGTCGACGACATCATGAAGGGGTCCATATGAGCTTTCTTCTGCAGGATTTACTTCTTCTATGGTCACGATGGCGAGGAAGGAAGGAAAAATGAACTTAGCATAAGTGGCATCACTGCCAAAAGAAAAGACTTTTTATAGGAAAATAACTTATAATTTCAGAAATTAAGTTTGACTTCACTTATCATAAAACAATTTGTGCCTTTTGATGCCCTATGCGATGGAGATGACAATACCCTACCATAACAATAATGACACACAATATATAGACTAATTTTTTTTATACAAAAATTCAATGGAATTTATTACAGTATGAATTAATATGATTCTTTATATTGAAATATGAAAATTGCAGTTATGGTACTTATTAAGATTGAGGGATACCTTCCAAAATTGTTAAATAGTCTCATGCGTTACGGCGCGAATATCAAGAAAAAATATAAAATATATTTGAAGGCAACGTTTACTTCATACAGTGGAGAAAAAAAAACCTCTATTTGATTTTGAATTAATTAATTTTTTTATTATTCTGATAACACTTGGACAATAATTCTGACATTATTTTTATTGAAATAAATCTATATTGTCATATTTAGTATGACATGTTTTAAATGTGATTAGTGATTAGAATTCAAAACACCCTTAATCTAAATAAAACGAAAAAGATAAGACAATATTTTAACATTTAAATGATTATTTAGCAAAATTAGTAACAGGAAAAATCAGTTCGTCCTTGTGGTTTTATCTGAATTACCACTGCTCAATTCCTAAAATTTAATTCTTTGGACAAATTAATCCACCATGCCTTGTGGTTTTATCAAGTTTTGAACTACGTTTTTTGAGTTTTTTTCCTTCCTATTTATCCAAATCCAATCTTTTTTGTTTGCACAGCTTTAACCCAGTGCTTCGATTATAACACTGCGACTTTGAGGGTGATGAAGCGCTGCCACCGTGACACGTCTTCATCAACCCTATCTCTCCTCCTTGAACTTTCTTCTGTCTCCGAACGCAATATAAACTCTCTCACAGTTCATGTGTGTTCCCCCTCCCTCCCTCCCTCCCTCCCCCACCATCGTCTTTATCTACTCTTCCAACTCATCCATTCTTGCAGAGCCAATGCCATAAAGTAGATAGAAGTAGAGATGAAATGGTTGATTTGCAATGCGAGTGAACTCTATTATTGATGGGATTATTTTCGGGTACCGTTCTGCTTCTTGAATGTGATGGCCAAAAATGGCTTCTTGGTCGTGTCATTTGATGCTTTATGTAGTTTCTGATGCATATGAAATAACATGCACGATTCACACACACACACACAGAAGATGAAATGAATGGAGGGGTTCAAGTCTGTTTATATTCTCTAAGTAAAATATTCAACGGTTCGTAATCGTCTGTCATGACTTGACGTGATTGATTTGATAACGTTCTAATATATTTGATATACTTCACATTTATTCAATTGAGTTATTAAGGTAGAGAAAATTAATCTTTTAACATTTTAATTTTTTAATTTATTTATAACTCGATCCCACAATTATGATAAGATGCGATTCAGTCTTTAAATTTTTAACTTACTTATAAGTCAATCCTTTAACTTTTCAATTTTTATATTATCAACCTTATCATCTTTAAAGGTATCCTAGGTGGCCAAAATTCCTTTGACCTCAGCTTCTGAACTATAAAAAAAGAACAAAAGAAAGGAAGAAAGATGGAGAGCAGAGACGAACGCCACACACACGAACCCCATCTCCTTCACATCAGTACAGTGAGAATGGGCACAGGAGGGGAGAAGAAATATTGTCAAGGAAGACGGAAACGTCGAGCCCAACCATTCAATTTCATTGGTTTTAAGGTAGCTTGGAGATTATTTGTGCAGAAGCAGAAGAACAAATACAAGGTGATGATGGGTCGAAGAAATATTACTGACTTATCTTCTTGCTCTTCCCACTCTTCCATGTACTGACAGCACCAGCTTCCTCCTACATCATTGTTGAGCATGCCGATCCATTAGATAATTAAAACCACCGGAAATCTATTTGGCAATATTCATACAAGTAATCATTGTTGATTTCTGAACACTACCAGCTTGTATTTGCCGAAGAACGCCAGTGAGGGATCTATGGATCTGACGTGAAAGAGATGGGGTTCCTGTGTGGCGTTCGTCCCTACTCTCCATTATTCTTTCTTCCCCCCCCCCTTAAATTCAGCTTTATTTTATAAAATAGCAATCCAGGAGGAAGCTGAGGTGTAAGGAATTTTTGCCATCCAGGATGATTTTATAGATGATAGGAATAATAATATAAAAACTGAAAAGTTAAATGACTAAGACACAGACAAATCTAAAGTTTAGAGACAACATTAGTCATAATTGATTGTATGAGTTGTAAGTAAGTTAAAAATTGAAGAACTAAAAGATTAATTTTCTCAAAGTATCATTGGCAATTTTGTTTTTTTTTTTTTTTGAATTTGGGGCTGCTCACTTCCTGCTTTTTTTTTTCCTGAATAATACATGAATTCATTTCAAGGTAAGGGATTACAACACACAATTTACTAACCTCCATCATTGTCCACTTCTAGCCCTAAACCAGCCGCTGTTTTTAATTAAGAAACCACACACACACACACACACACACACACACACACACACACACATTCATATATCAATCTCCAGTTCCACAAAATTATATTTACACACTTGAATAAAACTACTCTATATTAATAAAGTCAAATTGGCATACATATATCAGTATGATCTTTAACTCTATATTAAGCTAAACTAAGGCAACTACTTTGGTATTCTACTTTTTAAATTGTAACTCTTCTGACCTCAGAAGTCTTATCCTCAATGACACAATATGATCTGCAGATGAAGTGGTTGTGAGCAACAGCTATTAACAGCTAGTATAGAGTTTAATATAATATTTTAAATATATAAGCGAGTGCAATCATAACAAGCTCAGTAAGTAATCTTGTACCACAGCTCAACAAGAGGGTCCCTGTTATGGTGGGTATAGTATTATTACACAAGACCTTTTTTTCTTTCAAAATTTACGTTTTTTTTACTTGCTTTCTTTTCACCACCTCAAAAAGATTTGGATCTCGTAGACGAAATCTAACCCCCAGAATCTGCATGTTGCTGGTGGCATGCTCATTTCATGAGCATCGCTAAAGGTGAATGATGCGACCCTTGGGTTGGGTGGTAGGTCACTATGCTTATGCATTTTGATAGTTCTAGGGTTAAAATAGAATGTGGTGATACCCTACCCCAGCTTGATTTGAGAAGGTGGAGATTCTTATTTAATGAAGATGAGTATAACCGAGTTGATATACAAATCTAAGAAATGGATTTTATACGCCTAAATATGATCATGTGAGGAGGTTTTGGTTAAGAAGGAAACAAAGTTGAAGGCGAGACTAAGGCACTAAACAAAATAATGGTATGTGAATCTAAGAGAAGGGATCTCAAGATCCGGACAATGAAAACCATAAAAAACAAACCTAAGAAAATGGAAGGCGACACAAAGGGACAAAGAGAGTAAGAGGATATCTCAAGCTGCGAAGGAGTGGAGGAATTTGTTTGTGTAATGCTAATGACTTGTAATGCTTTCTTCACTAGGGTTTGCATTTGGGTTTTGTTGGTGCTTGCGAAGGACGGACGAATGGTGAAAACAATTAAAAGAAAAAAAACTGATTGAGGAGATGGAAATAGTACTAAATTTGCGAACAATGAAAACAATAAAAAATAAAGTTGACAAAATGGAAGATGAGAAACAAAGAGAAGACAAAGAAACAATGATGATCCATAGGAAGCAAAGAATAGAAGTTGCATTTAAATAATTACTTGGAAAGGGTTTCCTGGTTTATCTTGAAATAAAAAAATATAAGTGGAAACTATACTTGACGTTTATGTATGAGAACCGTCAAATATAAATAATTGATTAAAAATGAAAAAGGCGACAACACTTGATGGAATAACAGTTAGGGCACGTTTGGTACGATGGAATTGAGGTTCTGAAGTTGGAAATGGAAATAAATTCCATGCTTAAACTTGTTTGGTACACATATAGACTCATGGAATTGATTTCCAGGTGAAAATTAGTACCATCTATTTTGGTGGAAATGGCTTCCAACGTATGAGCCATCGAATTGTGAAAAATTTCCTGGAATTCTACGTCGGCCCCTTCAGTCCTCGTCAGCTCCAAACCAGCCTCATCACTGACCTCCAGCCTTCCACAATGATGATGTCTCCGACTACGATCTGCAATGGCGACAGTGACTAGATCCCCCTAAAACTGTTTCTGCGAGAACGACAGTGGCGACGGCGACAATGACGAGATCTCCTGCTACGATCTGTGTTTCTTCTTATGCACGATGAAATCCCCCCAAAACTGATGACTTCGTTACGATTTTTGCTATGCACGATTGTGTTTCTACGATTTTTTTTTTGTTTGGACTTATGCTTTATGCCTCGTCTGCGATGTTTGGATTTATGCTTTTGGTTTGGATTTCACCGACTACGATTTTTGTTATGCGTGAGACCCCTATCCCTTCACAATTTTTTTTTTTTGGTTTGAATTTCTCCGACCACGATTTATTCCTTTTGTTATGCGCGAGATCCCTATCCCTTTATGATTTTTCCTTCTTATTCTCGACAAGATTAGACCTTGGTTTTGAAGTTTCAACAGCGGTGATCGGTGAAGACAGCTCTTTCCCAAAGATTGAAAAAATTGTGAAGGGTATTATAGACTTTTAATGCAAAAAAATATATTTTTTAATTAAAAAATTATATTTCATTTTTATGATTAATACCAAACATATTTTTAAAATTCATATCCATATCTATTTTTATATTTACATCCATTTCTATTTCTATTTCCATCAAAATCAATTCTACCGTAACAAATGGATCCTTTAAATGCCATGGACCTTTTTCTATATTTTGGACTAGTGGCCAAATTATTGCAGATTTTCTTAAGGATGATCATCAGAGGATGCAAATGAAGGATGATGACCTACCTGTTCAGGCTCGAGAGATATATGGACAACCTACTCACTCATGGTACGGTCAATCCTCTCACAGTGTTGCATTATTTACTGAGCATCATATATCGTAAATTCTGCAGTAGTGAGCTGATATTTCACAGCTTTTGTGGTGTTCTTATCATTATTAATACTAATTTTTTTATTTATTTTTATTCATCTATTAAAGCACTCTTTTAATGAGTTCTGAAGTCTATTGTTTTATGCAATATTTTTTCTACAAAGATGCTGCATGTGAACTCTTATGAATAAAAAGAGTTAATTTAAGTTGATAAATGTTTGGGTACACCATATGCTATCCTGATTTTCACCAGTATTCATGAGTGTTGTGCAATGTTCGTACTGGTGTTCTAATTTTGTTGATTAAAGTTCTTGAAGGACAAATAGAGCCACAATAAAGTTAATAACGTCTAATCATTTTAATTGAACTCCAAATTTGATTTCTTTCATTAATATACTTATACATATAATGGATTTGAGACGGAGTTATATATTTAATTTTTTTATTTTTTGTAAAATTTATTTATATATTTTACTGGAACAAACTTTCATAAATTGAAAAAGAAAATCGAAATGATTTCTCATAAAGTTGTTAATGGTTTTTTTTATCAGAGTAACTCTATCATTGTCAAAAGGAAAACCCTAACCAGGAAGGAAACACTATCATGGTTAAAAATAATCAAATCTATCTTTCAAATATGATGGAAATGTTTCAAACCACAACCTATGAACTGCCATGGATATTATGAGTTTGCCAATTTTTTTTATTCCCCACTCGGTTCATCAAAGCTTTACCCTAACTCATATCCGACTCACTCCTTGTACCTGGCTATAGTGGGTGAGTCTTCCAATAGAATTTCTGTATATGTTGGGACTCAAATTCAAGACTCTATTTAAACCAAACCAAACCACTTACCACTCGGACCTAGCCTCATTAATTTAATGCACAACAATATCTTAAATCATCATTCACAAATAAATCATCATCATGCCTAAGGACTAAGCATTAAAATCTTGGAAAAAACTACTCTTTCCTGCATAACTCTTTAATCCAAAATGTAATTCAATTTGTAGATCCATAACTTGATAATATAAGTTCTCAAAATAAAGGCCTCCAAAATAATCCAAAAAAGTATAATCAAAAGTATGAATTATCTGAGTGAACAAAAGCATAAGCCCTATAGCAGCAATAGACATCTAACAACACATATAGATAAGAAGCAAGCCATACAAGAAAGATAGCACACTCTAGCCTCCAATGCCTTCGAGATGGACCTCCAATGTTAATAGCAACAGATGAGACAAAAGTCTCAACAACCAAAGTATCCTACTCACTAGGTATAAAAGCAAAGTTATTGTGAGGAATAAAGGAAAAGTTCCATTAAATCACAAAATACAACATACAAGTTTGCTTAATCAAATCCTTGATAAAACAATATCATAATGTATCATAAGATATCAATAGCTCAATTCTCAACTTCCATAGAGACAACATCAAATATTTTCTCTTTACATTTAACAAGTTATATCATATTTATCATAAGTGCCGCATGGATCAACAATATCTCATTTCAAAATAGCATAATATCTATATTCTCCCTTTTTACACCCCCTACATTATTTCCTTTGACAAAACCCATAAGCTGGCACTTTCCCATGTGGCTAATAAGACTGGACCATAGGTTCCCCTTCATAAGCGAGTAAGATGACATTAGCCTTCATGGACAAGTGGGCCTCTCTTAGTGTACGGTTGGAAGTCCACACACATTATTTTTCTTATGTGATCCATAATTTCACCTGCGTATCAACCCCATAAATAACCTCCCATAAAAATGATGTATATCCACCTCATATCTCAATATCAATACATAAGGGCTCTTTATACAAGTCATATTATAACTTATCATTAAATCATATTCATCAAGACTAGTTGCCACCAATACATTTTCAAGATCATTATTAGGTTGAAATATTGAAGTAAGACTCTCCCATCTTGAGAAACTTATTTCATAAATTGTGTAATGGAACCTTATTTACTTACCAATTATTTGTATTTCAGATTGCATAAATGAACTTATTTCTTCATCTGAATAGTGGAGTGGGATTACTTACTTTTTAGATTGTCATATTGATTGTTATGATAAAGTAGATTCTATGATAAATTTGAGTTACTCTTTTCTTGTAGAGAAAAGTTGTTTCTCAAATCTTGTAGACACAAGTTACGCTTCCTTATTTGTTTGTATATATATTGAGAGAAAATGTCTTATCTTCTTCATAAATTGTTTGACTGATGTTGCAAATAGGTTTAGGGAATTCTAATGTTGAATAAAGAGATCTACACTACTGCAGAAAACACATATAATGTTGGCTAAATATAACATATAATGTCATATAAGAAAGGGACATGTAATCAAGTGATGTTGTTTGTTTACCCATTAGATGTTGGTTATTTATGTGATGTTACAAAGAAATATGTAGTGTTGGTCATACAAACAAACTGCTTAGATGTAAACGATTAGAATGAGACATATTAGAAGTAAACTTTTAGAAGTCAGTTATTTACTAATAAAGGATGTCTATTGTTACTTTTAACGTCAGTTTACTTGATACTTGACATCTAATATTGCTTTTAAAGTTAGTTTAACTAATGTTGTTTTTAATGTTAGGCTTTAAATGTTGGTTTTTCACAAATAACATACATCTATTGCTGCTTTTAATGACAATCTAACAGATAAGCCATGCCTAATGTTGCTTTTAAATTTAGTTTTACTTATAAGTGACATATAATGTTGCTTTTAATGTTAGCTTTGTAACAATATTTTTTTTCTAAAATGGTTACTTAACTCCACAAACCAACATTTAAAACAAAAACCATGGTTATGAAAGGGATTAATTGTAAAAAGGTTAACCACTATTAGAATATAAATAACAAAAATATCTTGATCTACCAACATTTGAAAAAAATAACCCTCATGTCATAGATCCACATGGCATTTTGAACAAAAATTCTATCCCAAGCCTCCAGTCATCACCAAAATAATAATGATAATTATTAGAGTTACAATACTTCAAATAGTACCAAAATGCATGCCCTACAATGGCAGTCTACTACTCTATTTTTCACATATGTCAGTGGAACTATACACTTAAGAACTCTGCTAGCTTGCCTCAAGCCCCCTTCCTTAAAGCCCAAGCATGGGAGCTCTCACTTGAAAAACATTGAGAGATAATCAATTGGACAAAAGTCCCAGCAACCATTAATCCTACTCTATAGGCATATAAGCGAGTGTTATAGAAAGTATGTAAGATTTATAATGGTATTCATTAAATAATTTCCATAATTATTCATAAAGATTAACAATTTTTTTTTACCAAAATATGATTTTCAAAAATTATTCACATCTTCCAAGAAGTGATATTATCTTTATGATCTTATTCACAAATAAATAATTTCCATATCATTAATATAGTACCGCAAAGGCTACCCAAAGCCATGTGAATAAATATCACAGTATTCATTTTACCATACACTCTAATTCTCCCTTATAGCTCCCTCCCACCTTATCACCTCTGAACCCATGAGCTAGTGCGCCTTTCCCAAGTCATTAGTACCTACTCAATAAGCTCACTGTTCAAGTCGTGTGAATCAATCAAAATCTTCAAACACAAGCTCGAATCATGGGTTCTCCCCTCTAATCCACAGGGTTTCATTGTCCCTTATAGAATAATGGGCCTAGAAACAACCAAAATACTGCTTGAGTTCTTGCATTCTTATCTTCTCTTTATGTATGTTAGTACTCATACCCTTATCTCCTCTAGATATAACATCTCATAATCAGCATCCACCTCTCCATTAATGTGTTAACCATAAGCAAGAGCTCTTATCATATCATACATATAGTTAACAACACATGATTTTCTACATTCACAAATCCGATTAAGGATCACATATTCAAGCTAACAATGAGCAAAGAGATATAATACAAACGACATTTACAACAATTTTCATTTCAGATCTCACCTCTTTTAACCATAATTTTCACAATGTTCTACCACTATTAATAACAATCATACCGTGCTTGTCAAATAATTTAACCTTTAAAAAGATAGATTCATCATCACTCACAAACAGGTCCTAAGCATGCATAATGAGTAGAAAGTGGTTACCTTTTGCTTAGTAACTCACAACCACAAAAGCTCAAGGTAAGGAGCTACCATCACAAGCTCAAATCAATATATCAACAGCATACAACCATAACCACATATTAATCTCATAGCTAATTAAGTGGCTAATCCGACAATTAGAGGCATTAAGACACCCTCTTAATCCCCATTATCACATCATCCCAACCTCACAACTAATTAAGTGGCTAATCCAACAATTAGATTTTCAAGCCAATTCAATAATCTAAACCGATTTAACATCTCTTTAACTAACAATAACATAATCCAACCATTAAAACATATTCCTAAACACCACATGATCACGAATTTGTCAAACCCTGACTCTCAACTTATGAAATCAAGCTTACCCCAAGTTTTCTTGGGCTTAGCAAGGCTTCCCAAGCTCCAAAATGTTGAAACCCTAACAAAGAATTGACCCCCAACTCTAAAACATCCTGTTTCACAAATGCTAAAATGGGCTGAAAAGCTTAAAATTGGCTAAAGATGAAACAACTACTAAAACCAACAAAACTATGATTGAGAAACGCATGCCTTTTGACCTTCCATGTTGTGTCTTCTCCATGTTCAAGTCTACTATTTTGTAGACCTAAAACCCCCACTATTTTGAAGAGCTGCAATATTTAATTCGATACCATATCAAGACTAAATACTTTACCATTCATGCTTTAACAGTTTCATATAACATCGAATTATTTTTTTGCTACACCTTTTTTTTCCTTTTCGGGGGTTTATTGATTTTTTAATCCAGTTATGACCTTTTTCTTCTGAAAGCAACAACATGTTTACCTTGGTTTCGTACAGATTTCCTCCCCACTTTATTCACCAATGGATGTAAGAGATCCATTAATGGTGACTCATTATGAGTAACATCATCACATATGATTTTATTCAAAAGCCATAAGGTGTTATCACATTGCGCTAACTTTGAAAACAAAATTGTCAAGGCTCCATTTACCTCTAAGGATAGGAATGATGAGTTTAGTATTTATTGATGCAAAAAGTCATTTTATAAGTTCCTCTTTGTTTCTTGCTTCTTCCAATTCCTTCAATCCTCCCCCCAACAACTACCTTGTGTCCAGTCTCCTATATCAGCTCCTCTTGTCAGAACCTCAAGATTTTGCTTCCATTTGTTCTTACTGCACAGTGCATAGCTAAAATACACACAATATTGTCTTCAAGTGTTTTAGATGCTAATCTTTAACATAGCTTGTCATAAATCCAATGACCAATATTGTCTCCTCCATCTTAAGGGAAACCACTACTCCATCATATGAAAGGAAACTTTTAAAGGCCAAGTAAATTGTTATTGATAAACTACATTATAAAATGATGAAAGGGTAATTGACATGGAACCAAAGAATAAACAACCCTAAACCATGAGTGGTATTTAATATTAATCAACAACAAAAAAGTACACAACCCAAATACAGAAAACAATATGAACAAAAATGGAAACAATTCAAATCAGATAAGGAACAAGAGAGGAATTTCTTGAATACTCACAAACGTTATTTAATGCTGCCTCTTTGCTCTAATGAAATGTGCAAAGAGATTTAAAGTATGGGAAGAAAGATTATCCAGTGCTTCCATTTTAGTGTCTTAACTCTTAATTGTCCAACGTTTCTTCTTCTGCAACAGCTGGACTGGCTAAATGAATTTCAATAACCATTCCACATAAGAGTATTTAATTTACTCTTGATTGACAGCAGCATGTATTAACATATCTAGATATATTTGAATTTGAAACACACACTGACAGTATGGTTCAAGATTTATAGCCGTCCATTGAACAATGACTTTAATAACACCCTTCTATATGTAGACCTGCTCCAGCTATCCCATTGATAACTTAAAAATTGCATTCCCAGTTTAGCAGCAATCACAAAGAAACTGCAGAACTCTTGGCCTTATTAGTTGTTAACGACAATATGTTAGGCACCTTCTAAGTAATGTGCAAAGATCAATAATAATGAATATAGATCACAACATATAAAATAAAAGGGTGAGTTATAAAAATAGAAGGAAAATTCAACAAAAATTATAGATAAACATTATATTTTGAATTGCTTATGTATTAACAGTATTTTAAATAAGCTTATATGTAAATTTACATTCTTAAGTTATGGTAACTTTATGCCTTTTAATTGATCCAATGTAGTTATTCTATTGTTTCACTTCATTTCTTGTATAACTGTATACATTTGAGTAATAAGTTTGATTTTTACTCCCGAAAAAAATGATGAAAGATAATAAACAAAGGATGACTTCTTCATTTGTTTTGGTTCCTTTAAAGAGGTTGCAGCTTTTTGAGAGAATCTATACAAGCCAAATTTGTAATCCTATATTGCAACCTATATGAAAGCAACCTATACCAATATAAATATAGGTATATATAAGTCTTCACTCTATCATCTTCACATTTTCTTGTAATGATACATCAAAGAAGCATTGTCCCAGTCACAAAAACAGATTTTTCTTGTTGCAGGCATATCAACACAGTCCAGTTATCATTTCAATACAAACTTTTCCCCAACCTCCGTGCTTCACATATTTATTGCCTCCTCAACAGCAAGCATTTCTGTTCCAGCATGCATGTCCAATGAGATCGTTGCCCATTTGAACCAAGATAAAGATGAAGTATTGGATTAAAAAAAGAATAGTGAGAAAAAAGTAAAGATAAGAAATGAAATATCCTTTGCTGAATCATTTTTAAATGATTACATGTGTAGATTTAGTGATTTTATCGCATAAAATTCGATTGCATATTTATAGGCATAAAGTTTGAATCACTGATCAATCATGGAAAATGTAAGCAGAATCTAATTCTGCACCAACCAAAGAATTCAAAACATGAGCCTTTTTAAAAGATCAAGTAAAAGGAAAATAAATCTTTTAGTGATAAACTCTAATGATAACCTTGGTTCAAGCTTGAAACTTGCAAGTTACTGTCCTCTATTTCCTTTGCATTAATCTTTTCCTCAGGCTTACAGTATAACTATCAAGTAAAATATGAATTCTTTGAGAAACTAACAACTTATTCAAAGTAAATCTGCAACATAAATAATAGGTGAAATGTGGAATTTACCTCTTTTCCTCTCTAAGCATGTTCATCACACCTGAAACATGTTTAAAAGTTTCTTTCTTTTCTTACTCATGCTGTTTACATGTCTAGAGCTGCGCATGACGGATGGTTGCATTATATTTTAACATACGGCTACATTATTGAATCAGATGCTACCGGTACACTGTGATATAAGTTACATTTATGAATAAAATAAGGCACCACCCCTCTTTTTGAAAGAGTTTATAATTTTTTATAAGGAATGTGCTCTTTGATCTACCATTCCAAAATGAAAATAAAAGGAAAAGGAAGAAGGGGAGAGAACAGAAAAGAAGCGGAGAATGGAGGAAGATTAGAAACCTTTATATCATTTTGTGGAAGATGAGTTTGGGTTGACGTCGCCGTGCTTGGGGTGTAGGAGTAGGAGAGTTGTTAAGAAAAGCAGCCGAAGAAGACACCAGCTTCTAATAAAAGGAAAGGTTATCACCCAAAAAAAAAAAAAACGGGGAAAGGAGAAAGGACCATCATGTATCCTTCTGCTGCTACTTGTGACTAAGTCGAAGGATGTGTCTCCCAGGTTTGAGTGAGAAAATGCTATCTAAGAAACTGATTCTAGCTAAGGGGTTTTCCGCTTGTTTCCTCTCATAACAGCATCCCACCGTCATCGCCATCCTCTCATAACAGCATTTCCCCACGTCCTCACACTTCCAGGATACCAAACTCGACACACTTCTAGAAACTGTACTATGGGAGATTAGCTGACCTCTTCATCCTCACCTACTTCTTCGCCGTCGCCATATCTCCACAATGCCCACACAGTTTCAAGGTTTATATCACCTTCTGATGCATGGGGAGAAAGATTTTGAATTTTGAATCTGAGGGTGAGGGTGAGGGAGACAAGAGAATATATCACCTTCTGATATTTGAGAGACAAAAGAACTTTGGGGAAAGGAAAAGAAGCATCAGAGAGCCGCTGAATCATGATATTAGAGTTCTTGCCCTCTTCTCTGTCTTCACGTGTCTAAGCCTGAACAGTCTTTTGCGGTTCTGCATCATTGTGGCTGATCTCAATGACTCAGCCGTTTCAAAGGTTATTTAGAAAGGGCTAGTGTTTCACCCAAAAAAAAACGGAGTCAGGATTTTATTTTATTTTATTTTTGGTAGAAGGGATTTTATTTTGTTTCTCATGCCTACATTTTATTTAATTTTTTATAATAAAATGTAGTATTAAAGGTTCCATAAAATAATTATATATGAAATAAAATTATTATCATTTATTTAAAATAGAGAAAAGAAAGTTATATTATTAAAGAATTATAATATTATTCTCAAATGATAGAAGATTTATAAAAAAATTATTTTGAAAATAAACTTCTAAGAATATTTGCTTATTTAAAAATTAATCTCTAACAAGTTCAAAAATATATTTTATAGTTTTAATTTTTTAAAGGGTTGGTATATCTTTCTTTTATTATTTTTTAACTATAAACATGTTTTTGAATGAAATTAACAGAGTCACTTTCTTAAATCGAATCTAGCCGTCTGCGAATTTTTTTTTATTTTTAAAAAAGCTTCTTTAAAATTATTATATATTTAATAATCATTTATGAGAAATGTGTGCACGCCGTCATTTGTATAAGCCATAATACACGAAGCCCAAGACCCCATAATGGAAGCCAGATATCCTTGGGCATGGCTTGTGAACACTAAAATGTGAGGAGAGCCTATTTGAAGCCATAAGGTGCATCGGCTTGGTGAAATTTTTTTAATAGGTACGTTGATATCATGAGGATTAAAAGAATTTGAATATATACATGTTATTAAAAAATTAGAAAAATAGAAATTAGATTTGAGTATAAATATCCAAATTAGATTTGGACAATCTATATATGACTAGCTCATGGAATGAATATTATTAATTGGGAAGATTGAAGGCTTAGTTTTAAGAATTTATAAATTGCTTTTCAAAGTTGAGTTTCGTTCTAGGTTAGAATTAACAATTTTATTTTTTTTTGGATTAGAATGGATAAATGACTCAAATATTTATCTTTTAGTAGATGATAAATTTGAACTTTAACGTCCTCTCAACTTCCTTTCCTAACCACTTGCTATTTCTACCACAATAACTTTCACTAGTTGAGATTTATATATTATAACAATATTATAATATTAAATAACATAAACACATATAAATAAATTTAATATAAATTGACACGTTTTAGAAGTGCAGGTGGTAGATGATACAAAATAAAAAAATCAAATATTTTTATAAATAGTGACTTTTTCATAAAAATAAAAGACATGATTAATCTTGTAAGTTTATATCAAGTTTCAATTTAGTTTCTTAATTTTAAAAAGTATATTGTACTCTCTTAATTTTAAATTTAACAGAAAAATTCGACTAACGGATTAATCGATGACTCTACAATTAAAAAGACAGTATGCTTAAATTTCACTTCTTTAATATAAAAATTTTTATATTTTAAATTTCAAGAATGTTTTATCAATATTTAATTACATAAACACCATTTGAATATGTTGACTTTACAATTTTTGTTATATGAAACTAAAGATGTTAAAATTAAAGAACTAAAAATACATATTTTAAAATTTAAGATATTAAAGTGAAACTTAATATAAATTTAAAGTATTAAAAATGTAATTCAGTTAGATAAACTTAATTATTGGACTATCGCACACAATTGAAAGCAACAACCCAATTGATCACATCTACTGCCAAGAATACTTCTCATTGTCTATACCAAAAAAAAAAATTGTCTTTTTATTTAAAAGAAAAAAAAATACTTCTCAGTGAACAACCTACAACAATAAATTAGGTAACCTTGGTCGTATTATACTATTTACTAAGCACATCCAATTAGATGTGGG
>QFDD01002219.1:0-16001 GCA_006871305.1 Vachellia collinsii | reverse complement strand
TATTATTTATTTTCACTATTTTTATTTTATTTTTATTTTTATTTTTTTTTTTTTAAAAAAATTTATAATTACCTAATGAATTCTTTTATCTCAAATAATTATTTCTAATTATATTTAAGGCACAAAAATAAAATTTAGGATGTTACAACTCTCCCCACCTAAAAAGAATTTTGTCCCCAAAATTCACGACAAATAAAGAAATTGAAAATCACACATCAAAGTTCAAACAACCACACCACATTTATAATAACAAACTAAACATGATGAAATTCATATCACAATTACCAACAAAATCAAAATCTCACACCAGCATAAGTAAGATATTATATACACTCAGATATTAACATTACCATAACATACCAACATTCCTAAACAAACAAATTAGGAAAATCATGCCGCATACGCTCTTCGGTTTCCCAAGTAGCATCACCAGGTGAGATACCCCTCCAAAAGATTTTCAAAAGATGAATTGATTTATTTCGTAACTGCTTATCTTTCACATCTAAAATTCTCTCTGGTTCTGGCACATAAGTCAAATTCTCTCTCAACTCAACCTCATCAACCTTAATGACATGCGAAGGATCTGGGTGGTACTTCTTGAGTTGCGACACATGAAATACATTATGCAACCCAGAGAGGTGCGGCGGTAGAGCAATTTGATAAGCAACAGACCCAATTCTCTCCAAAATCTCGTACGGGCCAAGATAACGAGGCAACAATTTCTTAGCCTTAATAGATCTACCGATACCGGTCATAGGTGTCACCTTTAAGAACACGTGATCACCCACCTGTAACTCTAAATCTCTGCGGCGCCTATCAGCATAACTCTTCTGCCTACTTTGAGCAGTCAACATCTTTTGTTTGATCATTTCTACTTTCCTTGAAGTTCTCTCCACAAAGTCTGGGCCAAAGATGGCTCTTTCACTTAATTCTGTCCAACAAAGAGGGGATCTACACTTTCTACCATATAATGCCTCAAAGGGTGCCATCTGAATACTGGAATGATAACTATTGTTATAAGCAAACTCAGCTAAGGGTAGATGGCGATCCCAACTTCCTGGAAGCTCAATAGCACAAGACCTTAACATGTCCTCAAGAGTCTGGATCGTTCTCTCTGTCTGACCGTTTGTCTGAGGGTGGTAAGCAGTACTAAACTTTAACCTAGTACCCATGGCTTCTTGCAAAGCCCTCCAAAAATTTGAAGACATCTTTCAACCGTCGTCCTCGTGTTTATGATTGCCCTGATGATGTTGGTCAGTCATCATCGACTAGTTTGTTCCCTCCTGTTGGGAGACCAGTTGGAGGACATCACTACTTCAACCTTACTTCTAATGAGATGCTGCAAGCACACAGACATATCCTGATCAACTGCAGTCAAGTTGATCCTTTCATTCAGTGAGTATAATCAACACTAATTTGTAATTTTATAAAATCATATTATATATCCACTTATATCATGCTTAATTATAACAGAGAGTTCCGAAGTTATGTCAAGTGTCAACTACGTATCCGAACACAAACATCCGTTGAGGTTGATAGAAGGGTGCATAGAGAATTTCCTGGTTGGTTTGCACGCCGAATACGCAATGACGACAACTCCTACCCAGTTGATTTCACATGCCTTGCAATGGGCCCCCTCCAGTATGCGAAACGGTTTACTGCATGCAACGTTAACGGGTTCAAGTTCTGCACAGTTTCACGTGACCAAGGCTCTCTCACCCAGAATTCTGGAGTTTTTGGCACTTTTGGCTCAAGAAGTTATGCGAGCAACAGTGACGGTGACATCCATATCGGTGGCGTCCCCTACTATGGAAAATTGGTCGATATAATCGAAATGAATTATCAGGGGCATTTTACCGTCACATTATTCAAGTGCTCTTGGGCAAATACGACAACCTCTCGTGGATTCACTACTGATGAGTTGCGAATCACATCTGTGAATTTTTCAAGACTCATTCACACAGGTGACTCTCTAGACGATGAGCCGTACATTCTAGCATCCGAGGCACAACAGGTGTATTATGTGGAGGATGAGAAGCATAAAGATTGGAGTATGGTCGTTCATCTTAAGCCTAGAGATCTTTACGACATGGGTGATAGCGATGAGCACATTGTCTATGAGGCGGAGCCATTCCATCCTACTGATTTTGAAAACTTCTTCCCCGAAGGAGATGAAGATTTAACACTTGTCAGGGCAAATGATGCCGAATAAATAATTCAGGTTAGTAATATATATATAGATCCAATTTGTTTCAAGCATTTTATTTTTTTTTTCAACAAAATTTATTAGTAGCGGTTTTAAAACCGCTACAAAATGACAAAAACCGCTACAAAAAACAGTGACATAAAACGCTACAAATTTAACCGTTGCAAAAAATCGTGCCCCAAACCGCTGCTAATTCTTGCCAGACATCTTATAAATACCCTTCCACCCCCATTTCGTTTCCACCCCTCGTTTTCTTTTGTCCAGCTCACTGTGGACTTATTTTTGAGTGGTTTGGAAAGCTTCTGATGTGTAGTGTATGTTATAGGTATTGTTCTAAACTCTTTGTGTTGTTATTGTATTTATTTTATGTTAATTGTCTTTTGTTCTGCATTTGTTTATTTAATTTATTGATATTGATTTTGGTGAAATAATTTTTTATTTTTTTTCTTTTCAGGTACTTAAATCATTGCGCCAAATATTGGATGTTATTTAATTATTAGTACTTTATTTTAATAAATTATAAATTACTTTCTATAATTTTTTTAATAATTAAAACATTATTCAGAAAACAATTTTTTTTTAAAAAAATAATTTCTATTTTAGTAACGGTTATATAACCGCTACAAAAACATAGTGCGAGAAATTAAACGGTTTTTACAATTTATATATATTGATATTTGTAGTGATTTTAAAATTTTGGCGCAATACCAATTCAAATTAGAAAATTAGTAGTGGTTATAAAACCGCTGCAATGTTTTGCACTGTTTTTACTTTTAGTAGCGGTTTGTTGAGCGCTACAATATTTTTTTTCCTTTTTTTCTCTTATTACATTTTAGTAGCGGTTTTAGTTCCGCTACAAATTCTACACCGTTTCATTTTGTAGCGGTTAATAAACGCTACAAAAGTAGTAGCGGTTGTATTTGTATGCGCATCGGTTCACGATAACCGTCACTAAACCTGTTGCCACGGTGAGTTTTGCAGCGGTTCGTAAACCGCTACAATATCTCCTGCAGCGGTTTATAACCGCTACAATGACAACAAATAACCGCTACAAAATCACTTTTTTTTTGTAGTGATTCTTTGTATAGAATTATTCTCTCCATTTATATGTTATCAAGGCAATTTTATGATATTCTGGTGAAAATTACCAAATTACCCCTTACTTACCTAAACTTTTTAAAAAGTACACTTTTACCTCTCATCAATTTGTCAAATACATATGACATCCTTAGTTTTCTATTATTTTATCTAACCTCTAACTGATCTTTGATTACACTTTTAGCCTCATTTTCTTGATATAGAGAAGATGGATATTACATTAAGCATATATTCCAATACCTTCGAGGGACAATTGATATGGGATTATTTTATTCTAATAAATCTATATTACAATTGATTGATTATGCTGATACAATTTTTAACATATTCACACAAAAGTAAATCTCAAACAGGATATTATTTACTTGTGGAGGTGAAGCTATATCTTGGAGTTCATTTTGGCATTCAACAAAACAAATTCTATCTTCCACCTCATCAAATCATGTGGAAATAATCACTTTCCATAAGGAAAGTCGAGAGTGTGTTTAGCTAAGATAAATGACTAAGAAAATCAAAATAATGTCTAGTTTGTTTCTGGAGTAAAAGATTCCAATTATATGAATGTAATACAACATGCATAGCTCAATTGAAAGGAGGGTCTATCAAAAGGGACAGAATAAAAAATATTTCTGCAAAATTCTTTTTCACTCATGATCTTACAAAGATTTAGTGATATAGATGTTTAGCATATTCATTCATGTGACAACCTTGCAAGTCTATTTACCAAGACATTGCCAACTAAAACATTTGGGAAGTTAGTTTACGGTGTTGAGATGGGTAGGTTCAAAGATATAAATTGATGTTATCATTAGGGAGAAATTATGGTGTGCTCATTTTTCCATCATTGGGTTTTATCCCAATGGGTTTTTTCAAGTAAGGTTTTTGATGAGGCATAATGTTTGCCTAGCTAAGAACATCCAAGGGGGAGTATTATAAACAATATGATGTGTGATGTGGATGTTTTTGCAACTCATAAAATTTCATCTCATGGCGTTATATCCTATATAGTACATATTCTATATAAGCTACAATTGCACTGGTATGTTGCTTAATGTACTTGTAACTCCTTAGATTAGTGATCAATGGTTTGAACCGTATAAATAGGGACTATGTAATCAGCCTTGGCACATACAAGTGAATGAGAAAATAGCCTTGCTTTCTCTCAATTTCTTGTCTTTCTATTCTCTCTTTTTACCCTTCAACTTCCCCATTTTCATAACATACTATTCTTTTTTTCATAAGACAACATATTCCACTATTCAATTAAATCATAAAAATTAAATGAAAAAAAATTAAGTGTTAAATAAAAACTTCAATTGGCAGTGGAGCAAGATTTTTTTTTTTATATATCCATTATTTTAGATGTAACTTGTTATTAAAACAAAATTATGAGTTTCTAGATCAACCACTATCAAAAAGTAGGGGCCAATATCCACCTCTAGAATATTGTCAAAATGATTTCATACCTCATAACTTTAAAATTTGGATGTACATCTTTAAAAAAAATTTTGTCATTAGGACTTGGATTTGGGTGTACCAACATTTTTTGTGTATGAAATCTTTCAAAGTACACATGCTTTTAAGTATGAAAATATATCTGGTCCTTAAAAAAGAAAAATTTCCCTAGTTAAGGTGAAAAATACCCATAAATTTTTCTTAAAAGTTCATTTAGCACCATATATAAACTGTAATTGGATGAAAAAATGTCCATGAACTTCTCTAAATGAGGTAAAAATGTTACATCCATCAAGTACTATAAACTTCTGATAATTTTTTTTGTTTAATGGCCCCCACATTACTATTTTTAAATGAATATTTTTAAAAAACAAACACTCCTCATGTGTACTAGGTAATAGACATTTACACTATTTAACGTTTGTTTTTTAAAAACGGTTGTTTTCCAAAATAATCATTTTAAAAATAGTAATGTGTGCCCACAAAACAAAAGGTAATAGACATTTACACTTTTTAACAGATGTGGCATTTTTGTCCTATTTATTTAGAGAAGTTTATATGCATTTTTGTCCTATCTATTTTGATCAAAAAAAAAAAAAAAAGCGAGATCTATTACATGGTCATAGTCAAACATGCACAGATCGCCAGCTTGATATATATATATATATATATACATCTTACGCGGATTTGGCCAAGAGACTATTGAATCTCCTCGACGATGCAGTAACTTGGCTTACGCATTCACAACCTTTTGTGCCTAAAGCCTCCTTAATCTTAGCACTATAGCCTGTTTCCTCATCGTAGTACCTATTCCAGAGCATGATTCCTCCAAAGTTTGAAGATTCCGTCACTTTTGGAAGAACTTGAGACTTGAGATTTTCTGGTGATATGTAACGGAGGAGGATGCTGCAGCTGTATTATTTGACGCCACTAAGCCCAAGAACACTGAGGTATAGGCTAAACCTGGTTTCGAAGTCCATATTTCCCATGATTCAAGAAGATTTGTGAAGTCGTCGTTTCCTAAATATTCACACGAGGTCGATGCGCCATAGTATGAAACCCAGAGATAATCAAAAAGGCCTTTCTCAATCGCACTGTCCAAGGCACTGGTAGAACAACGTGGTGCTCCAGATATGTAAATCTTTCTCTCTTGGGCTGTGCCATTGATCGCCTTCAAAAGTTCCTCCCATGGGTACTCCAAACTTTGTTCACCGTGGGCGAGATCAATGCCATCCAACGCCACCGCTACGAGGGGGCCGGGTTCGCCTCTGAGAAAGTTACTGTAGAGATAACTTGCTAAGGAATCAGGGTCATCGACGGCGTCTATCTCGAGGGAAAGAAATACTTGGATGCCGTCGTTTTGACAGTTTTGAATTTGCGAAGCTAGGGCTGTGCAATTTCCAGAAGGACAGTGGTTTCTCAGGTCTAAGGTTATGCTGCCACCGGAAACGTGAAGGTATGCGATGGCAACAATGTCATAGAGATCAGAGCCGCATGTATCAGACAAGTTACCTTCACCGGATTCGCTGTCTTGTCCCCAGTAGACGGCGAGTTTTCCGCCGGCGATGTTCGTGGGACGATCAACGGCATGGGAGGGCTTGATGGTGGAGGACAGTGTGTGGAGAGAAAGAAGGAGAATGAGAACCTGTTTTTCAGAAACCAAGATCGATGGTTGGAAGTTAAGACTGAGGTTTTCTTGTCTAGCTCGTGGTTTCATGCATAATGGATGCAGCCTATTTATATAGAGCATGGGAAGGGGCAAAAAGATGCCTGCAACGATTTCATATAAGAATTGTGACAATGTTATTTATTAATTATCACAATAAACACGTGTAATACATGATATTGGCGGTTGATAAATAGAAAAAATTTTAAGCAAATAATAGAAAAAGTCACATAAACCTCATATCCATTTAGTTTACAAGTTTATTATAGGGTACGTAACTTTAATGTGCGCGTTTTTTATGCTCTCTAATATCCTTTAGGTCCCAATTTCTCAAATCTTTTTCTTTTTCCTTTTGATCATCAGATTAAATGTATAATAAGTGACATTGTGATATATTATGGATATGAAATGGTATAGTTTTGACTTTCTTAGGATTCTAAAAGAAATCAAAACTCTTTAATTTTAAATGTTTTTCTTTGTAAAATTATTTAAAAAAATCAGAACTGTTGGGAGGTTAGGAAATTATGAAGGGTATTAGAGGAAATTAAGGTTTTTCAACTCACAGCCCGCCACGGGCAGACCTGTTTTTTTTTTTTATAACATTTTTACTGTACTTTTAATGAAAAATTATTGTTTTGAATTTAATTTAAATGTTAAAGTATATATTTAGTTTCTTAAGTTTACATCAACTTTCAGTTTGGTCCATTCAGTTTAAAAATGCAATTTTAGCCCTTTAACTTTGACACGGTTAGTTTTAGTTAATGAAAAATTCTAATTCAATCACCATTATGTAATTAAATAATATCAAAATATATTTAAATATTAATTATTTTATATATTTATTTTATATTTTAAAATTTATGTCTACTAAAAAAATTACTAAATGTAGGCATCGTTTTTAAAACATTGTATATATTTTTACATTCTTCAAAATTTAACTATATTGTATTCATGCTAAAAAATTTCATTGCTAAAATTGCATCTTAACCCTATAAAATGTTTGAAAATATTTTATTTTTAATTCACTCACATTTAAAATTATAAATTACATATTGTAAAGCGGAAAAGTGAAATAAACCTTAAATAGGGGTAGTTTTCATGAATTGGAGTTTAGTTTAATGTACATAATTTCGGGTGAAAAAAGCATACATAATTTCAGTACATTAATTAATATACTTTAGTAAGAAAATTAATTATAATATGGATATTTACAGAGGATCATATCTAGATCAAGTTTTTTATATCTGTTATATCAAATTTTTCAATCACATATGACCATGTGTCCTATTTTTAAAATATTATTACTTAAGTATAAATCCATTTAGAAAATCTAACAAATGTGCATGTGTACGGTAGAACTTAACATAATAAATATAAAAAATTTGATATAAAATTAGTCCTTTAAAATAATCAAAATTTATAAAAAGATACACAAAATACTAAAAAAAAAAGTAAAGGCAGTGTTTCACTTTGTTTTTTGTATTTCTATGTTTTTTTTAAATAGTTTTATAAAATATGTTTTGGAAAGGGAAAAAAAAAGTTTGAATAACTGTTAAAAGAAATACATTTGAGAACAAAAAATTGTAAAATTTCTTTGAAATATTTTTTAAAAAATTAACTTGAAGAGGATAAAAAGAATAAAAACAAAAACTAGAAAACATGTAAAAAAATTTTTGATTTTTTTAAAAAAATATTTATCATTTTAGAAAACACTTATTCAAAAATTGTCCATCAAACACTCGTTTTATTTTTGTTTTTGAAAATAAAAACTAATTTTTTTAATCAAGAAATCAAAGAAGTCAAACTGTCTCTCCCCTATCTTCATTAGCTACATTATCGTTTTTTTTAAAAAAATAATTAGGGAAAATGACCACAAAATGATATTTGAATTAGTAAAACTCTAAATGCTACCTTAAATTTACTAAATGATCAATTGCTTCCAGGCAGCTTTCAGGGTTTTTGAAATTTACGTGAAATGACGCAAATGCCCCTCATGTATTTAAAAAAATAATGAGGCACCCTTGCCGGAGCACCACCACAGGCCACCGGAGCTCCGGCGGCCTATCGACACCTGGACAGCAGCCACTGGCTAGAGCTCTTGTCACCATCCACCAAAGCTCCAGCAGCCAGCAGCTATTTTTTGGCACAATGGACTTTTTTTTTAAAGTTAAATGGGAGCCAAGGTGGTGGAGGTGGGATTTGATCCCACGGTGACCATTGGGCTACCAAACCACTTTGATAATATAGTGTATATAAATATATAACACATATAAGCAAGTAACATTTTACATAGTGACAACTCTTTTAATGCGAATGAAAACATTTGTAAAAGTATTGACAATTTCAATAGAAAAGTTTACTACACCCAACGGTGTTTTCATTACATTTGTCGGAGTTGTCAATACCATACGAAGAGTTCTCAATGGGGCAATAGAGGCAGCATAGTGAAAAAGTTGTTAGTAGTATAAGAACACTTGTCAATCTCTTTGAAACATTTGTCAATGGGCTAAGAATTTTGCAAAAAAGTATTTGTTATTTTGTTTGTCGAAGTTAACAAGTGCTCTTAGCCCATTGACAACTTTTTTATAGGGATTGACAAATATTTTTATGCTACTAACAACTTTTCCGCTGTGCTGCCTCTGTTGCCCCGTTGACAACTCTTCGTATGGTATTGACAACTCCGACAAATGTAATGACAACACCGTTGAGTGTAGTAAATGTTGCTATTGAAGTTGTCAATACCTTTACAAATATTGTCATTCACATTATAAGAGTTGTTACTATGTAAAACGTTACTTGCTTATATGTGTTATATATTTATATACACTATATTATCAAAGTGGTTTGATGGCCCAATGATCACCAAAATTTTGGGGAACCAAGGTGGGGTGGGATCAAATCCCACCTCCACCACCTTGGCTCCCATTTAATTTGAAAAAAAGAAATCTACTTTGCCAAAAAACAGTCGCCGACCACCGGAGCTCCGGCCAGTGGCTACCGTCTTAGCACCGGTAGGCTGCCGGAGCTTCAGTGGCCGACGAGGGTGCGTCATTTTTTTTAATACATGAGGGGCATTTGTATCATTTTACATAAATTTCAAAAACCCTAAAAGCTGCCTGGAAACAATTGGTCATTTAATCAATTTAGGGTAGCATTTGGGGTTTTGTTAATTCAAATATCATTTTGTGGTCATTTTTCCAAATAATTATGTGTTATATTTTTTTAATATAAATAAAAAATAATAGCATAATACATTAATTTGATAAAAATATATGACAATAATGTTCCTTTTCCCAACAAAATTAAGTTGATTTTATATTCTAAAATCGTTACCTTAATGTGTAAGTATTTCTTTCTTTGGAATTTCAATTAGATTATTTATCTTTGCCCCTGAACCCAAATCTGAAAGGCAATTATCTAACTCATTGATTCAATATTGAAATATATATTTTCTTCCTTAATACATATATAACCATTAGAAAATTGTTGAGAGAATGTTTTGATGATGACAAATATGTTTTTGAAATTATGTTTAAATTGTTCGTTTTTAGAAAAGTTAATTAAACTTCGAGTTTTTAGTGAAATTATTGAGAGAACTCGAGTTATAAGGTTTTGAACTCGAGTTACACTGTTTAAAAATGTCTTCAAAATTTCAAACTGTCAAGAGAACTCATGTTTTGATTCAAATTCTATTAAAACTCGAGTTCTAGAAGTTAAAACTCGAGTCTCGGGTTCTGGAAAAAGCTTCAGAAATGCAAAACTCTCTGTAGAACTCAAGTTTTGTATAAAAGTTTTCATATAACTCGAGTTCTGTCTTTTAGAACTTGAGTTTCGAATATTAAAAGTGTTTTAGAAAATCAAAACTCTCAGTGGAAACTCAAGTTATGTTGGAAGTTTTGGCAAAACTCGAGTTTCATTTAATAGAACTCGAGTTTCGGGCTCTGAAGCACTTTTGAGACTTGAAACTTCCTTCCAAAACTTGAAGTTTCAATAAAAGTTTTGGTGAAACTCGAGTTATGAGTATCAGAACTCGAGTTTCGAAGAGAGAGAAACCAAACTTCCTTCTCAACTTGAAGTTTAAGCGAAAGTTATGTCATAACTCGAGTTTTGGGAAAACAGAACTCGAGTTTCAAGTTGTGGAAAATTTCTGAACCTCAAAACTTCCTTCCAAAACTCAAGTTTTATTAAGAGTTTTCATACAACTCGAGTTTAGTAAGTTGGAACTCGAGTTTCGAGAAGCAAACCTATTTTAAATTTAAAACTTCCAATAAAACTCGAGTTACACATAAAAGTTACGTTTTGAAAATCCTATAACTTGAAGTTTTATGAGACAAAACTCGAGTCTCAAAGAGTATACATGCTATAACTCAAAACTCTCAAGGAAACTCGAGTTGCAATGAAAGTTATGATTTGAAAATTGTCAAAACTTGAAATTTTGGCTAATGGAACTCGAGTCTCGAAGAGCACAAAACATCTTGGCTTACTGAAGCTTCTGAAAACCCGAGTTTTAAATTCTATAACTCAAGTTTTACCAAAACTTTTATTAAAACTCGAGTTACAATAAAAGTTGTGAGATTTCTACTTTGAGAATTCTTCAATAACTCGAGTTATGAATAAGAAAAACTTGAGTTTGCTATTTTGACAGTTATGCAGCGTGTCAGAAACTTTATTCTGATCTCAAAATCTTTCCTTATTCATGCAATGATTATTTGAATCACTCCAATCATCATAAATGCTTAACTGATTTATTTATTAACAGGGAATGAAGTTCTGATTGCCTAAACAAAAAGAGATTCAACGGACAAAATCTCAGAATATAATCTTACCTACTGTTAGAAGCATGCAATCGCATTCAATGCGGGAATGTGAACGAAGATGATGGGTCTAACGGAAACATAAATGTCTCTAACAGACATTTAATACTTCTCACATATAAAAGGCAAAGCATTCAAGTCACCATACATAGAGAACGCTCATACGAGAAAACATATTCATTACACTTCAGCTACCTTACTCTATTTTCATACTTTTATTTAAGAGCTTCAGTGATTATCATCAAATTCTCAGAAAGGAGAATATATTGCGTCATTTATTGATCTTGTGAGAGTTACTCAAGGTTGGAGGATCTTGAGTGAGTTAAAGACACGAGTAAAAGTGTCTGTGGGTTAGTTTGAGTTAAGAAGGGGGAGAGTCCTTTTTCTGATTGCTTGTAATCTTTTGAGATTAGTGTATTTGAAAAGTTTAGAAGGTTTTAAGGACTGGACGTAGGTCAGGAGGACCGAACCGGGATAAATTTCTGTGTCATCTTTCTTTTTACTTTGATTTACGTTTTCAACGTTGCGAAAATTTTAAACCGACCAATTCACCCCCTCTTGGTCAAATCCTTTCTTAACAAAAATAATATGGAATGTCATTGCAATCACATTTCTAGGTTAACTATACAAAAAGTATACGTAGCACCAAAACAAGAATCATAGGAGATAAGACACAGTCACGCAAGTTGTAAATAATTTGACTCAGTTGCCTGGGAGTTAACTAGTGTGCATAATAGATAAGAAGAGGAACCAAAAGCTGAAACTAGAAAAACCAAGGGCAACTTGGTATACAACACTTTTTTAGGATGATTGAAGATCGGATTCCACAAAAAAATGGTACAAACCGATCTTCCTATGCTTAAGGGAAAACCACGTATTATCAAAAATCGATTACCATCTCCTTTGCCAACCAAACGCCAGCCTCGGTGACCGATTAAATTTCTATTTGCATCCCAGAATTTTTGGTGAACCAAACAGGCCCTTAGAATTTCTTCAGCGGAAAATGATTATTGATTGTGATGACATTGATTTTTGTGTGGAGCCAGCGCGATAACATATGGTCGGTTATGTGGGCCGCATTTTATTCCGAACGTCCGTGACTATGGGTCAGCAACAAGGAATGTACTCCACTATCAAAATTTTAACCTTTCAGCTTTTTACTGTAATAATAGTTAAACAAATGAACATAAATTATTAATATTCAACCATTCATTCCTTATTAGGTTAAATTCTTAGTTCATTATGGTTTTTCGCATATGCATTTGGAAAAAAATTAAAATGTCTTAAACTGCTTAAAAATATATACAGTCAATTTTTTTGGGTAACCTAATAATGTTTTGAAGCATTTATCTTAAACTAAAATATTGAGGTCAAAATACGTGATTTAACGATTTTTCACCAAAAACATATATGACTTGACGATTAATTTACTATTGAATGCATGTAAATGAAATCTTATAAATGAAAGAAAAGTTTAAATTATGAAACCTTTAATTTTTTTAAGAGAATTTTGGATAAATTTTTTAAAAAGTAAATGTGGTATATAAATTAAAATAAAGAATAAATAAAGTAGAGATGAGTGGATCTTAATTCTTACACACTAGTTTATAATTTCAATAAAGCCACACCAAATATGAAGTGCAGCCAAAGGAAAAGGAATCTTCATAATTTGATTTATAGAATGAAATATAATTAAAGTTTCAACTTGTTCGATGGTTGTGTGTCTAACTTTGCTACAAATATCTATTTCATTATTTTCTTCCCCCTTTAAATCTGATCAAATCCACCGTGGGCCTATTTTTTCTTGATTGCGACGTTTTTTCAATTGGGGTATTAACCATAAGAATTAATCTAATGGTTTTTGAAAAAAAATAAATAAATATAAGTTTTGACCTCATCACCATTTAGAGGTTTAATAGGCCATGTCAATAGGAGCATATAGCTTCATCTGATATGAAGCTGGCTTGTTTAACAAAGTGAACAAACTTTAGACCTATTTAAAGGCTTGCTTATTTAAATATATCAAACTTTTCTTTTAAATGTCTAGCCTACAAGTATGTAGGTCTGGCATGTTTAATTACATCTCGCCCTTACGTAGGTTCAAAGCCTATTTAAAGCTTTCTATTTGTAAAACTATAAGCTTTGAAGCCCATATAAAGCATAAGGTTTAAAGCCCTTAGCTTCAAGGTCTGAAATATGAAGCCTTTAAAAAAAAGCTTCAGGCTAAGCCAAACTTAAACATAAGAAAAGGCCTTTATATAGCTCAGGTTTTGTGTCCCCGTTACAGGTTCAAGCTTATTTAATCAAGGCTTGACCAGGCCTATTTCCACCATTATCACCATTTGATTAAGATTGATGATTAATATTCAAAAGCTAAGCCCATCTTTATTTAAAACTATATCTTATTATTAATATAAGAGTTAGTTGACTTTTTTGAAAGATTAAATAAGCTAATTAACTGACTTATTTACCATTTATCTTTAAAGGAATTTACCTAAATCATATATTGATATATAATCTAATTATATGTACAAATATTTTAGAATATATGTTATAATTAAATCATTTATTTAGTTTCTTAATCATTTAAAAAAAGTCAGTTGACTCTTATATTAAATATCCAACGTATATAGTACACTCTTTCTCAAATTTCAACCCATTGTTGATATATCATCTGCTATTAGTTGTTTGTTAACATGTTTCACCTTTTTTTTTTTTAATTTTGAGCTTCTTTCTTTAAGGAGTGACACTTTGAAAATCTCTGCATCAAGACATCAAGACGTAGTTCTAAAATCCTACTATTTCAGAAATTAATACCAAGAATGTTACTAATTTCAGTCCTTTTTATAAGTAATAACCATCTACATTATGCAAAATAAACTAACAGTTAAAATTAATTAAAAACAATAATTTGTAAGAGCTATAACTTTTTTTAAGCATACCCTTATTAATGAAAATGGTGAAGAGGCGAGAGTGAGAGTGAGAGAGAGGAAAACAAGATGAGAGAAAAAGGAGTGAGATAAAAAACATAAGAGCTGCGTGCAATTGATTGGGAGTAAAAATGGAAAAAAAGTTTGTTAAATTTTTAAATAAAGCAAGATTGTTGCTTCAACATAGGACAAAGCCTATAAAAAATGTTGTTTATAAATAAGATCAAAGGAAGTATTTGATTGGACATCTCTTTTATGCTTAAATCCCTCTCAAGTGTCTCATTATACAACAGCAACAAATGACAAATCACCTCTTGTCAGGAGGAATTGGTTATATAAATCGAACAATATCATTACATTATTCTACCGTACGCCTCCATCATGTATCTCATTATGTTTAGTGCAAAATTAAATAACCTCTTCTTTTGGCTCACTGAATTGAATTATTGTCCAACTTATTTCTCTACTTTGTAAAACTCTCATTTACTTTTATTAGGTATAACATTTTGTCTCATTGTAAAAAAGTAAAAATCAAAAGATTGGTAAACCCAAGAAGAGGGCTGCCAAAATTGAATCCCATGTTCATGCGATGGGCTTGACAAGCAATCTATTACACATAACATAATTGTTTAACTTGTTTTTTAGGGCATATTGTCAAAAATATCATACGAATATGGAATAATTAAATCTCTAATGAATATCTTTTTACTGTGTTGAATATCGAGTGTGATGATAATGATAGAAACATTTTGCATGAGTTTCAAACCTTCAATAGAGTCACTATATACTTAGAAATTTTAGCATGTGATGCTATCCAAAATAAAAATTAGCACAATAAGATTTTAATACTCCCTATGATCTTTAATATAGAAGTTAGATAACTAATTTGTATACATTTAAGAAATTAATAAACTAAACTTAGTTATTTATAATGAATTAATATCCCAAAATATCATTTTTTTTACAATAGAATGTTTAAATGAGTTCGACAAGGGTTCACCATGTATGCCTAAAGGCTTAAGATATTATATTTAATCTTAGAATTAACCTTTGATAGTAACCCTCTTATTCTATGCAATCAACTGAGGGTTTCATCCAACGGGGCTAGGTCTAGCTTCTATATTAATAATTGGCAGGAATGCATTGATAAGTCTTCTTATTATCTCGTCTTTCAAAATTAAACCTGTTTAATCCAGTTTTAAAATGATAGTTAGAATATTTTGGCTAAAGTATGTGTTTGATTATCTAAGTTAACATTAAATTTTAATTTATTTTTTTAAATTTAAAAAGTATACTTTTAATCCTTCATTTAGTTTCATTAATTTAACAAAAATAAATGTAGTTCAAAAAATTCAAACGATAACTCTACAATTAAATGACGGTAAAACATGCTTAAATTTTAATTTTGTAATGTGATCATTTTTATATTTTAAAATTTAATCATTGTTTGTCAGTATTTGATTACAGTCACTATTTGAATTTTTTAAGTTATAATTTTTTTGTTGAATAGAATTAACAGTGTTAACATAAATGAACTAAAGTGTTGTTTGGTGAAAAAAATTGAATATAAAAAATTTAAGAAGTGAAATTATAAAATTTTAATCAGTAAAAGATGTAAGATGAAAGAGTAAGAAAAATTAATCAAAAATTTCTCGCTTCTTTGATCTAACTGATAAAAATTTTTCCTCATTCCCTTCCATCCGAAGCCTACTATTAAAAAGTCCTTAAAAGTATATTATTTAAATTTACTGGATTAAATTAAAATTTGATGTAAATTTAAAAGATTAAATATAAAATTAAGCCCAAAACCTTCTAGTGCACAAGAATAGGGC
>QFDD01002218.1:0-14223 GCA_006871305.1 Vachellia collinsii | reverse complement strand
ACACACACACAACCAGATAAGTGTAGGACGCTCATAATGCTTGCGTCATGCTGTCAATTTTATAGTTAAAGTTGAACGCGAAGAAAAAGCCAGAGAGATATATAGAAGCAATGACGTCATCAGTATTCAAGGTGAAAACTTGGTCATCTCTGGGTAATTTAATAACTTCGTCCCCACTCTTTCACCTGCCTTGACATGTTAATTTTACTCATAATGCTCCTTTAACTTGTCTATGAAGTATAAACACGCTGGCAGATAGGTGATGCGTAGGACAAATGAGTTAGTGTGTGTGAAGCCAGGAGAGTTGGTTAGGGAAAGTCTATTGAGCAAAAATCTTGTCTGTTTTTCTTTTTCCTTTTCCTTCTTACGCTGTCTGTACTATATTCACTTGTGTGCTGTGAGTGAGTTACATGGTCCCACGAGATTCTTTAACTACGTAAAAATAATGGGACTACATTGACTTTGGGGTTGTTTGTAACGGTGTCTCCGACAAAATGACTGGCTATCGGAATGCGATCTGTAAATTTACTGTTCAGTGGCCACACCCAAAAAAAAAACAAATAAACAAACAAAAGGCATTGGCCTATTCATAACGGCTCAGATAATCTCGCTCCGCTTCTTCAGTTACGTTCAGATCGTCTCTCTTTGACTCTGCCTCTTCCTTCTTCATCCCAAACGAACCTGCAAAAACAGGCTCTGTACAAAAGATATGTTAATTTCTCCTCATGACGCGTCCCTCCCACCCTCTCTGGCTTAAACTATGCATGCTATGCAACATTTCATCCTTCGCTTCGTTTTCTAAAACCAACAAAAAAGGCTCATTAGTGGACAGTGACAAGGACAGTGCAAGGGAGACGAAACAGAGGAAATGAAGCAGCAAACCTTGCTCTTGTAATTACCGACCAAATAGTTGAGATAGATCACAGCAAGAAAAGGGCAGGAAGATCGTGTTGGAGAAGGGGAGCACGTGCATCTTCTCATAAACATCAGCTTCGAGCTAGCTTTCACAGATACGTTGCACGTGCCCTGCTTCTCCAACACGACCTACCAGCCCGTGTGGCCACGGCTCGAGAGTGCTTGATATTTAGCCAGAGAAGCTCGACCTCTTGTTATATACGCAGGCTGGAGGGAGAGAGGGGAGAAGTGACAGTGTGAGTGAAAGAAAATTTAAAGCGTTGAGTCTAGAAGTGGACATTCTTTTAAGACCCGTCGGAGCCAAAGAAGCAACCTTGAACCACTCCGCACTGTGAGATGTATCAGTGATAGTTCGGGGTTATATATAAAGGGGCCACACCCAACCCCATTCAGAAGAGCATGCACTGTGGTTCTTCCCCCCCCAATAATCCATAGATGCGTGAAACATGCACTGCCATCTCATCGCATTAATTACACAAAGTTTCTCACGCTTTGTGTTCTCCCAAGCTATCTAATAAAAAATGACTATAATAAGAAACATGTTTTGTGTATTACGTCATAATTAGGAAGCACTTGACAGTGAAGAATGGTCTGTCCGTAAAATCATTGTATGTGTGGACAGTGTAGTGCACGTTCTTGGGGTAGAGAGTGGGAGTTACACTTGGGGGAACTGATAGATTGGACTCTGAAATTGACACAGTCCAGTGAATCTTATTCTTCAGGCGCTTCCAGTGTGGGATTGAATCGACATCCACACGCATTTCGTTACGTATATAATGGCCAGATTTGTTGGTCACTTTGTGCCGCCAAAATGAGCGACCCCCCTCCCGCAGACCAAGTTCGACCTATTCTGGCTCTAATTTTTAACAAAATCTTAGTTTCACACTATCTGAGGTAAGTATGTGAGAGAGTTTTATCTCAGTTTGCGTGAAATTAATTTTAAAAATTAATTCCCAAACAAGCTCGTAATGATAAAAACATGCACGGGTCTCGGGCAAGGACAAAGGGTATTTGAGTAAAATTAGGCAGATTGAGGAATGGGGTCGCGTGTTAGCGTCTCTTACGGGGAAAAATAGTTTAGAAGGAGGTCGTGACACTACAGAGGGAGTTCCAAGGATGAAAAGATTCACCCTTCAATTTGGAACTCCACCTTTTCTTTCATAACAAGTCTTTGCACTGCATGTATTGCAGGATAGAGCTAGATAAATTAAGGCTTTATAAAAATACATTCACTCACCTAAATCCAGATAAAGTTCATTTCATATATTTTCCTCGTACACTGTAAATCATGTTGGACAAATAACTTCTACTGTTAATAAGATAGACCTTAACAGAATGTTAAGTTTGATTTAGAGCATGTTTGGCTCTCTCTCTTTTATAAGTGCTTCTAGAAATATTTTCACGTAAATCGAGATAAAACTCCTATAATATATTTATTTCGGATTGCGTATAATCACTTTTTTAAAATTATTCTCAAACTTACTCTTACTTATGAGGGTTGGGAGGTTGACGAGATTAAGAAAGTAGACACACACATTATGAGTGGAGCCAGCTGGTTGATTTGACAAACATCCTGGAATTACCCACCCTTTTACTCCCTTTGTTCTTGTCCTTGTGCCTTCCGTAAAGAGGAAAGATTTGGGCTCAATCTCTGTTCGCTACGTTGCTATAGCTACAGGTAATTATGATTAAGCTCTCTTTCTTTCCTTTATTTTTTTTTTTTTAGAATTGCACCCAGATCCCAAACAACCATATTACTTTGCCTGTCATTATCAAATCATAAAGACTTGTCATATATAATTTCCATTACTTGAAATCTAAATGCAATTCTCCCCCTTTTATAGGCATTGCTCTACCAGCATTCGTTTCTCTTATAAGCACCTCCATCCTCTTATTGAAGTCAATAATCACATTTGAGACAATATCAAATATTAAATACAGACACTTTATATTGTTAAGAAGAGAAACCAACCCTTCCGTTACATTTGACTTGTTGGTTGGTTGATGATATATCAACGTTCATAGGTAAACACGTGAATTATGTTGTGCACGTCAGGAATGGGTGGCCCATTTCAAACCTGTGTTGGGTCAAAACAAAGCCCAGTTAGCTTAGTGGGTGGAGGGGGTTCAAAATGCACCAGGGTGTTTGACAAACATCCAGAATAAATTTGACAAAAAAAAAATTACGTAAGTTAAAATAAAATTTTATAATTATTTTGTATTATTTAAAATCATTTAAAAAACCTAATAAGGATAAATACGACAGGTGGTGGAGAGTGGAGACATTTGCCATCGCGCAGAAAAGTAGACGGGGCACTAACACTGGGCTCTTCCGCTACTGGTGGACGTCGCTCTCGTCTCCTTCATGCCCCCCTCTCAATCTCCTCCACCACTGGCAAGACAAAAGAGGATGAAGAAAAAAGACAAAAAAATATAAAAATAAAAATAAAGCAAGCCGTCAAAATGCCCCCTCTGGCCTGGTCCCTGTGGACGAGCTCGGACTCTAAGACCCTTTGCCCCCAGATTGGGATTTTTTTCCCTAGTCCGGATAATTTCTTTTGTAATAAAGCTTTTATCATGAACATGTTCCAAAGCACTTGAAAAATGCAACGGATATAAGAAGATTACCATGTGTGCCATGTATGAATTAGCTTTCGAAAAATAGTTTTTATTTTAGTTTATGTAAAAATTATTTTAAAAAATAGATTTTGGAGAATAATTTCTCAAAAAAATTGGAAATAATAGTTTTATGGAAAATCATGGTTTCCACCCCCAAACCATGATTTTAAAGATTAAAAGTTATTTTGAAGAATTTGAAAATATCTGTGTGAGTTACACAAAACTATAATTTTGAAAATCAAAAGCTATTTTACAGTTTTAAGGCATGTTTATCTACCATTTTTTAAAATAATGATTTTGGAGCCAAACTATAGTTTTAAAACTTCCCCCAAACATGCTCTCTAAGGCTTGGATGGGAAGCATTCATCTTCCATCTTTTCTCAGCACATGTTTCTACTTAAGCCAATATTGAAGCACCCAAATGCGTCTCATAAGAGTTTAAACGTTAACTCGTTGTATTATGTGAGGCTAACTTATTTCAGCGGAGAGAGCCCGTTAATTAAGCATTCATCGTCTTCCCTATTCTTGACACCACAGCACGAATCCATGATCTCAGGATCGGCAATAATATTTACCTATGAACCCTCAGACTGCGTTATTGAGGGAAAACCGGATTAGAGCTGACCGGCTTATCAGGACCGGCCATTTTATTTGGAAAACCTCTCAAATTTCAAAGCCCAACCTTTTGATAAAGAAACATGGCTTATTTGAGCAACCCAAGCTCGGTACATTTCAACGGCTACAGAAGAAAAGAAAACACGCACGCACGCATCAAAAGGAGAAAGCGACTACCAATGGGCGCTCGGTCGAGATGGTAAGGTCTACGGCCGGCACCCCTCAGGACGAGGTTTCGAATCCTGGGGTGGTGACAGACGCGATAATTAACGCAACCTCAAAGAGGTTGTCCCATCGGTACCGCTCTACCCCCGCAAGGGCTCCTCGGGTGGGATCCGGATTAGTCGGTTGCCTCGGGTTACCTGGTCCAGTTAAAAGTCCAGGGATCCAGTAAAGGGCGCCGGATACCGGGTGGTTTATACCTAAAAAAAAAGGAGAAAGCGACTCAATCGTTGCCTCTGCACTGCTTGCAGCCATCCACTCTGATGTATTTTATTTTTAGGGGCAGATGGTGACCCCTGATGGTAAAGTAATGGCTCCACTCATAATTTAACTTTTCTTTTGGTTGTATTTAACGTTTTATCATTTTAAATGCCATGTTGTTTACCTCGGAATTCACGTAAAGATGGTGAATCACTAAGCAAAAAAAGGAAAAATGATGATATCCTGAGCTTCACCACTTTTCAAACTATCCGCCATCTTTAATATAAATTTAGATTATTTGAGATATCAAGCAAACCAAATAAATTTATATATTCATTATTTTTAAATTATTTTATTTAATTTATAATTTTATAATTGATCTAATGATATATATAAATATTTTAATATATATATATATATATGATATGAGATGGATTATGTTGTCTCTTTGATCTTTAAAAAAGAAAAAAGAAAACCAACTTGAGACTTTCCTCAATGTCACGATCCATGACTTGGTCAAAAACGCCGGTTTCATGCTTCCAACCATACATGATTATTCTTTTCGTTTATATAAACTGTCTTCTAAAAATATCGTAACCTTCAATGTAAAGTATTTCTACCTGTTACAGTTGTCAACGAATTACTCTATAAATAGTTATACTTGCTCCGTAGATCGTATCTCAGTTAAGAAGCCTTCTTTTTTGTTTTTTTTTTTGTTACTGCTCTATGAATAGCCTGTTACTACTCATAACCGAATAATAAACAACCTCTCCCGTAGAGTCGGGAAAACGGGCCGGTCCGATTAAGTCCGTTTAAATCGAGGGTCGGGTCTGTAATTTAGTGTCAAAAAGGGAGTCTGGCCTAAAAGGGTCAGCCCGTTTAGGTCTTCCAACTTTTTTTTTTAACTTTAAATATTTTTTATTCTTTCTATATTTTCTTACCATTTATCTAATGTATTATATTATAACAACTTCCTCTTTTCCTTCAAATTGTAAAAGAAATCTTTTCAAGTTAAATACTTATTTTCAATTATTGTATGTGCTATATAAAGAAAAACACAAGACACATATATATTTTCACTCCTTTAATTCTTATTCTTTCCAATTTTAATATCAAACTTGTTATGTTGTTTGCCACATACAAACTACTTTTTAAAGACCAAAATTAAAAATGTATTATTTTAATTTGAACCATTTGAATAAAGTGAAAATATGTTAAACATACATGTGACCCATGGGTCGACCCATGACCCGCGGGCTGGCCCATGACCGACAGACTTAGGTGTTGAACAGTAAAATTGGGGAATGAATATAAACCTTCATTCTATCATTTTATTTATTACATTAATAACATTTAAACATTTTCTTACTTCTAATTATAAATCATTTGACTACTACTAAAAATAATTTTCATGTCCAACTTTGCCAAAGACCGAAAATGATGGTGGTGGTGGTGTTACAAATGAAATACTTGATATTTTTCACCTCGCTGAACCAGAGCCTTCTGAGCCAATTCCTAATGAAGCTCAGTCAAATTCAACTGTCCTTGAAATTAGAGATAGTGATGAAGAAAGAAGCTTATGTTGTATGATTTGTGAACTTAAGTTTAAGACCTTCAGAGTATTTATTATTATCGATGTAGTTATTTAAATAATTAGATATGACTTTCTATGTTTTTGAGTAAGGAATTGTATTTGTGTTAAAATTAATGTTGTATTTTGTAAAAAAAAAGGTTAAAAGGGCCTCAAGCCCGCAGGCCGGGCCTGAAAAATATAGGGAAATTAGGGAGTAGGGCCTAAACAGGCAGGCCCGTTTAAACCCTAAGCCCTATAAGGCCGGCCCTAATTCCCCACTCTACTCTCCCGTGATTGTGCAGATAGTATGTAAATTTAATCCCATTTGAGAAAAACAAAAAAGAAGGAAAAAATGCATTAGAACCGTAATGGAGGAAACAAATATTTAAACAGCAGAGAAACTGTACCGAACAGATCCATGTTCAATTATGAGTCAAAACCTTTGAAGCTCCATGAGTTGGTCCTCGATAATCCAGTAAAAATTTAAACTAGTTCGGACCATTAGAGAATTTAGAGTTCAAATAGGGTAGCATGGTAGAACACCATACAAGAAAAAATATAAAGAGAGAATGAGTAATTGGAAAATTTTGGGAGCGCCTTCTAATTATAGGAGTGGAGTAGGGACATCTTGAGAATTCAAAATGTCCACTACCACTGTTAGTTGAAAGATTTTCTCAACCTCTCATTTGATTAAATCAATTAAAAACATAAATAAATATATTTATATTCATCTTATAACTGATGGTGGATTATTTAAATAATATAAATTAAATTTCACTATTTAATTTATATATTTAATTACCTTTTAGATATTTATCTGACTCACAACTGAGTCAAAAATCCATCTTTTATCTTAACATTTTCTTATTAATTAAACACTTAATTAATTATTAATATCACAAATAATTCAAATTTCATGATTTCATCAAATATTCAGCCGACTCATGACTAAGTTAGCAATCCACATTTTTCTCATATGATCAGTTAATTAATTTATTAACTAGAAATTATTTAAATTTCCAAATTAATTGATCGGGTTCATCAAGGGCAGATTTGGATCCAAAAATCCAACGTCTCTTACTCGCACTTGATGGATTGACCATCATATGCTCGTTATATCTTTTTTGCTTCATACTTGATGTCTGCTGTAACCGTGTCAACATGATGTCCTTGATTTGAGTGCTTATGTACTAGAAGTTCCTTATACAGGATCAACACACCAGGACACCCAGGATGTACTTGAGAGTAATATACATGTTGCCTCGAATATCCTAGATTTACTTGTACACATTGTTCATGGCATATCTAATCCCACTTGAGTCAATTTTCAATTAACTCAAACTGCCTCTTAATGTACGTAATATCTACACTTACAAATTACTTAGTTAACTAGTAAGGGATCAATCACAGACACTGGCACAACTATGTATTTTAGAGTAGGTCTTCCTTTCAATTAGTCATTAGTCCGGGCTAACTTGGTCGCTTTCCCAGTATTTGACCTATTAGGTTGAATCACTCATGACTAGAGTTGGTAAACAGGCTAGCCCGTCGTGGGTTGAGTCCGCAGCAGGGCAGACTCAAAATACCTGCATGCATATGGGTTAAGAATTCCCCAACCCAACTCGCCACGGCGGGTTAGCAGGTCACTTTTTTTTTTATATTTTTCTTACCCATACTATTTTTTCAACTTACACTTAAAATATCTTTTTATTTTTTAATACCTAAAATAAAATATTTTTTCCATAAATTTAATTAATAAAATACATTACAACCTGAACATAAAATATCTAATTCAAATTTTTTATAATATAAATTAAAGATATACAATACACTTTATAAGATTGAATTTAAACTAAATATAAATCAATTAAATGATTAACAAACATTCAATATTAACTGGGTTTACATTATGATAAGATGTTATCCACGTATATTTTTATAAAGCAATTTTAATTTTTCTAAAATTAAAAAAAAAGTTGCCGGGTTAGCCTACTGCGGGTGCTGGTTGGGTGCAGGTCAACAAGACTCGCACCTAAATGGGCCAGTTTTTGACCAACCCAACTCACCACTAGTTATAGGGTTCAACCCGTAGGTTAAACTTATATTATCGACTCTACTTATGACCATAAGGTTCATGCTAAAGTAGCAGTCACTAAATCAGTCAATCATAATGCCGTCAAAGTTTTAAGGGCATCATGAAATGTTTGTTTCCTTTTTGGGACTCACACCGTAATGGAACAGGGATCTTCCATCTACGCCTCTTATTGCAGATTTATTTATAAGCACGTGCAATATGAATTACATACCCATTTATCTTGTAATGGGTTTAGGATAACCCGGTACAAACCCGTTTAAGTAAAAAAATAAACAGGTTGGGCAAAAGTCGGTCAGATTTGGACAGGGTATGGGTTAGCCAGTTTATTCTATTTTTTAAAAAAAACCATTCCCTGCTAGAACCAAAGGGAAATATAAGATGGATAGGCAAAAACAATATAGAGGCTATTCTGAATAAGATTGGGTGTGCCGAAAAGAAAAACTAAAATAAACTTTCTTATCATTTCAAATCAATATCCAACAATCTTTGTTTCAACATTCTTAACAGACAAAAATTTCGGTTTTAAATTTAAAGAATAGATATGAGACACAAATCCAAATAAGAATCAAGAGGACAAGAATCATATATGAAAGAGAGAATTAGGAGAATCGAGAGGAAGGCTGATCGAAACTCAAAAGCTGCAATGAAGGTGGTCGACGGTGTTTTTGCAACCGATCTACAACAACGTGAAGGAAGGTGATTGACAGTGTGGAGGGGAAAGGAAAGAATGGTGAGAGAAAGAGGATGAGGTGACGACAAGAGGAGAGAAAGAAGAAATAAAGAGGAGGATGAGAAGGAAGCAAATATCAATGCGGTGATGGGGGTATGGGGAGGAAGTTTTGAGGTCAAGAAAGGAGAGTGAAGGATAAAAAGTGGTGGGTAAAGTTTTATTTTTCCACTTATGATTTTATATAAAAGTTGACTAAAAAACATATTCCCAAGATGAGTGGAAGGTTGGAATCAAAGACTGAACCTATTGGTATTTGTGTATGCCTTTGCCTACAAACTAAACAAACTTATGACATGTAAAATGAAAAGCTTAAACTATGTACAAAAAGATGCAAATAAAATATATGTAAATATATATAGGGGCGGGCATGGACAGCTCAAGGGTGTGCCCGTAGCCTGCCCGTTTAATTTATTAGCCCATCCCGTTTAAGCTAGCTCGTGACGGGTCTTTTTTGGGCAAGTTCAAACAAGCTTTTTTGCCTTTGAGTTCAATTGGTCCACTTGGTTACAGATTGCTTTCTTGCCCCTATTCAATACCTTAAATTTTACATATGCCCAAGTTCTCAACTCGTCTCTAAAACGAATCTTTATCTATGGGCTTCATAAGGGGATTTGCCAACATTTGTGAGCCGATAAGGTGTTGAATTGTGTTGTTTGCATTCTAGTAATCATGTCTCTCACAAAGAGATATGAAATTGCCTATGTATTTAGTCTTGTCATGTTAATAAGGATTCTTTGGATAGGTAATTGCTGCACGATCATTTCGGCATTTTAAGGTTGAACCTGTTTTTTATCATTTAATCCTAATAATTTTATGAATTTCTTGAGCTGCAAGATTTCTCGAATGATGGTAGAACACCCTATGTGTTTGTGTTCCTTGAAGATAAAGACACACAAGTCTATTTCTTACTTCCCAATTCTATTTTTCAGCAATAACACCTTTCTTGATACTAAATGTCACTTGTCTAGCTCTCTAATTCATTTGACATTGAAGTATTTTTCCGTGCGTGAATTAATTATTGATAACCGAACTCAAACTTCATGTTTCTTCTAAGGTATCTCATGAACCTTTTCACAACATCCCAATACTTGTGAGGTTAGACCAAAAATGATTTTTAGATCCAACCATCTACCATGTATTTGGTTTTACACATAACAGTATGAAAAATTAAGCCATCAATTGCACTTGAGTATGAAACTCTTTCGTTGACTATACGTTTGATTCCTTTTGCAAGACACATAAATTCACCCAGGCCGTGTCCTTTAATTTTAGGGTGTCTATAGGTTTATAATCTCCTAAGTTAAGATGTTCTAATATTATAATATAACGAAGATACATGTCTCCTTTTGAGACCTCTATTTACCTAAACTCTTAAGATATTCACTTTTCCGCCCATTTTAACATTTAAGAATAAATATTTAATTATTTTAACTACATTAAGACTTACTTTGGCTAACAATATATCATTGAAGAATAATATCACATAGATGTTGCACCTAGTGGCATTATTTGATAATCTCAAAGTAAAGCTAAAACAGGACCGCGGTCATCATCGTCTTTAAAAGTTAACACAATACTAAGGTGCATCCAAACTTTACTATCCTTAAAGAAGAGATTGATTTACAGGGGCCAGCCAGTCCATGGCGTTTACCAGATTTTGCATATATTGGGGGGTTGGGTCTGTCTCCGTTTTCTGGGACATTAATTGATTGCAAAGTCAAATTTGACCTCAAACTTTGCCCCTCCCCGGGGTTAGAATTTGATTATATCTTCTCTCCAAGTTGTAAAAAAAAAAAGCAAAAAAACAGGACGATATGCTGATACGATCTGGTTCATCCCTCAATAATTCAATCATCTTATAAGGCCAGCTTTTGTAATTCTGGTGAAAACAAAGGGCTTAGCTGTCCTATCCCCACCAGACTCGGGGGTATTATGGGCCACGAAATTATCTCTTTAAGAAAATGACTGGTCACGTGAGCTTACTGTCTTGAATTCCTCCGAGTTAACGGGACCCCGTCAGGCCCAACCTTATCTGTACGTGCCTCCAGATCCAATTGCCACGCCATGCAACCCCATTCGCTTCTGATCAGCGGCTCAGATAGCCCTCCACCACCAGACTTGTTCGATCTTTAACGCCTCGCCTTCATTAAATATCACTTCCATCATACTCAATCGGCTTCATTCCGGAACCTGGTCTCTGATACGCTGGATCTGCCATAACCCGCTTGATCCTGCTTACCATGGGTCTCCTCGACCAGTTGTGGGATGACACCGTCGCCGGCCCTCGGCCGGAGAACGGTCTTGGCAAGCTCCGAAAGCACAACACCTTCAGTTTTCGAGAGAGTTCCGGCAAGGGTACGCAAAACTTTTGCTATCTTCTGCTGGCGCCGGACTCTGCATACCCTATTTATCAGATCAAAATCAACAGGATTGCAACTAGGACTTGGCCTATAATTGAATTAATTTAACGGCTTTTGATTTGTTGACTTTTAAACTGCAGATCAATTCCTGTATTTTAACAGTTTTAAACAACCCCAGCCCAAATGATCTATTGTTTTATCAGTTGCGGCTTTTATCAGAAGATTGGGCGCAATAAAACAATTAGAATCTAACTAGATATTTTTCCCGGAGATAGAAGATTCGGCAACGCTTCAGAGTGTAGCGCTTGTGCCTTTTGGTTTGGCAGTAACATGCTAATATGTAGAGTGTTATTTTCTATCAGAATCCGAGGCCGGGAGCGTGAGATCTTATGGTGACGAGCCGTCGGAGGAGGGGACGAGAGTAACACGCAGCATCATGATTGTAAAGCCGCCGGGGTACCAGAGTGGATCGCCTCCGGTTTCGCCAGCTGGGTCTACTCCGCCGGTCTCTCCGTTTTCGGGTAAGGTCGTTATTATCTTCCCCTTTTCATCACTAGTAGAATGTTTAACGGGATCCTGAAATGGAATTGGCCTACGATGAAACTCGAAAGCTGAAACTCAGCGGCTTTTCTGAGCTTGCTAACTTGAACTGTGCTCTGATTTGGGGGGTAATTTTGTCGTTGTGTGCTGGTGGCTATCTTTTGTTGGATTGGGATGATTAGGGTGATGACTGAGGAGTGTTAGGTGCATCTAGTCAGATGGTCTATTTTTTAATTCCTTTGTAATTTTTCCGATGAATAATGACTTGCCTGGTGAGCATATGCTCAATTATATCAGCGTTATAAATTATTTTATATTCTCCACACTCTAGGTTTTAATTGAGGCCATTTCATACATTTGAATTCATACAAACTCAAAATTGGTGCTGTATACAAATTTTAACATGTTTCTTCACTGATATTGTGTGTCCATGACATCGTTTGAAGGAGGAATATATTAGAACAGTATAATTAGATAGGGGGAAAAGGTGTAACGATGATGTGGCTTGGATGCTTTCAGGGGGGAGAGAGCCCTTCCGGTTTCGAAGAAGGTCGGCGTCGGATGCCTACGAGAAGAGAGGCCAGAACAGATCAAGCCCTTCTTCTCCTTTCGATGTCTGAGAAGTGAGCATGAAGCACGTAGGGAGATGATGTTGTGTTATGTTGGGCGTGGATTTGTTCATTTTTGTGTTAGATCTGTGAGGGTGGTTTGTGTAGTGTGGACTGTGGAGCCTAGGGGTTGTGATGTGAGCTATGTAGGAGCACGAAGGAGTAGTATTAAAATAGTGTATTATTATGTATGTGTATATGGTGCTTTTTCATAGGTTGGTACTGGTGTAGAGTTTTCTTCTGCCTGTAAGTTTTTTGGCCTGAATAGATAAGATCCTGCTGTGTAGTTTCTCGATCACTCTCGAGTCAGTGTTGTCGTTTTGATGGTGGAGCCGATGGCTGGCCCCACTCCAAAAATATTAAATTTGCACACGTCGGACAGGTCGGAGGATTCGATGAGTGAGACGAGCTTCGTACAACCACTAATTAATTTGAGGAATCTGGATTCTAAGCCCTAACGAAGGGATATTATTACTACTAGCCTATCAGAACTTGAAGTAATTGCTATTGTCGGTATTGTCTTGAAGGAGGGAGGAAATGACAGCGGAGGATCTTGCAATGTAAATCCCAGTCATGTGAAAATAACTCGCATGCGAGAAACAAGTGGCTCTTTAGCGATGAAAGGATATAGACGAATAAGCGGAAACTAATACCTCTCTCGATTGGACCTAATGAGTGTTTGAATTAATATATTTCAAGTTATTTTATGTAGTTCTGGATAAATATAATTTTTAAATGTTTTTCATGATTTCTTAGCAAGTGCCTGAACAAAGCATAACAATTGCTTCATCCTAATGGGCCTTAGAGGAGTTTTGAGCTGGATTACCAAATACTCATTTTTCACACAAAGAAATGTACTCCTTGATGATATAGTTTTTTCGCAACAAGCTTAGAGCATGTTTGACTCCCTTTCAGTCGTATTTCTAGAAGCACTTTTATGTAAGTTGTGATGAAACTCTTTTTACATACCTATCTTATATTGCATACAATTATTTTTTAAAAATTATTTCCAAACATACTCTTAATCTTTACCAATAATCCCTCAATGATTCAAGCAGCATAATCAAGAAGATTTGGCAGCTTAAATGAACCTGTTTCATTCCATTAGAATAGCTTCTTTCATGGATTTCCCTTGCAATTTTCATTCTGCTTTTAACCTTTGTCCTACTTTTTAAGACCTATTGGATTACCAAATACTCATTTTTCACACAAAGAAATGTCCTCCTTGATGATATAGTTTTTTCGCAACAAGCTTAGAGCATGTTTGACTCCCTTTCAGTTGTATTTCTAGAAGCACTTTTATGTAAGTTGTGATGAAACTCTTTTTACATACCTATCTTATATTGCATACAATTATTTTTTAAAAATTATTCCCAAACATACTCTTAATCTTTACCAATAATCCCTCAATGATTCAAGCAGCATAATCAAGAAGATTTGGCAGCTTAAATGAACCTGTTTCATTCCATTAGAATAGCTTCTTTCATGGATTTCCCTTGCAATTTTCATTCTGCTTTTAACCTTTGTCCTACTTTTTAAGACCTATTGCTTTTTAATATCATTTTGACCTTACTATTAAAAAAAAAAAAGTAATAAAAGAGTGGGCCATCGAGTAGTAATCAGAGAGACGAGAGTTAGCAATGTATGGGTCAGGATTAAGGAGAAAGTAGAGTAACATCATGTACCATAAAACTTAAGTCTCAGTAGTCAGTATTTAATGCTTTCATGGTCAAAACAAGCATTTA
>QFDD01002217.1:0-19755 GCA_006871305.1 Vachellia collinsii | reverse complement strand
AAATCAGATGTGATTATAAGTACAGTACTTGGGGAGTATGATTTTTATAGTGATTTGAGAATGGCCCAAATGAAAGATGATTGATTGCAAAAGATTAGAGAAGAGTTAGATAATGGTAAAGTACCAGATTATGATATCGGAGAGAAGGGTATGTTAAGATACAAGAAGAGGATTTGTGTCCCAGTTAACGAGGAAATCAAGAAGTCCATTCTTGAAGAAGCTCATCGGACCAAGTACACCATTCATCCAGGAATCACTAAGATGTATCGAGATCTTAAGCAAGGGTTTTGGTGGCCTAAGATGAAGCGTGATGTAACAAACTTCGTATTAAAGTGCTTGACTTGTCAAAAGGTAAAAATTGAGCATCAGAAGCCTCCAGGACTACTTCAACCTTTAGAGATTCCACAATGGAAGTGGGATAGCATTTCCATGGATTTTATTGTAGGTTTGCCAGATACTGTTCATCATCATGATGCCATATGGGTGATTGTTGACAGATTGACAAAATCAGCTCATTTCCTTCCTATCCACATTGGATATAGTTTGGAGAGATTAGCTCAATTGTATGTGGATTGGATTGTTAGGTTACATGGCGTGCCTACAGATATTGTATCCGACCGTGATCCGAGGTTCACATCAAACTTTTGGAAGGCATTACAGAAGACTATGGGGACTAGGCTGAAGTACAGTACGGCTTATCATCCACAGACTGATGGTCAAACCGAAAGGACTATCCAGACACTTGAGGATATGTTAAGGGCTTGTGCTATTGAGCTACCTGGTAGTTGGGATAGTCACCTTCCTTTGGCGGAGTTTGCCTATAATAACAGTTACCATTCAAGCATTCAGATGGCTCCTTTTGAAGCATTGTATGGTAGAAGGTGTAAATCACCTCTTTGTTGGACTGAATTAAGTGAAAGAACTGAAATAGGACCGGATTTAGTGGATGAAACTACGAAGAAGATTGAGATGATTCGTCAAAAGTTGTTGACCGCTCCAAGCTGACAGAAAAGCTATGCAGATAGATGGCGTAGGCCTTTGGAGTTTGAAGTGGGCGATCACATATTCCTTAAGGTCTCACCGGTAACTGGTATTGGCAGATCCATTAAAGCCAAGAAGTTAACTACTCGATTCATTGGTCCATACGAGATTTTGGAGTGAATTGGACTAGTTGCTTATCGAATTGCCTTGCCACCGCACTTGGCAAGTGTGCACAATGTGTTCCACGTGTCGCAGCTCAAGAAGTACCATCCAGATCCTTCGCATGTGATTGAGCCTGAAGAAGTTGAGTTGAGAGAGAATTTGACTTATGTCCCCGAGCCAGTGAGAATCTTAGATGTGAAGGATAAGCAGTTGCGAAATAGATCAATATATCTTCTGAAAGTCTTTTTGAAGGGTATGTCTCCTGGTGATGCTACCTGGGAAACTGAAGAGCGTATGCGATGTGATTTTCCTAGCTTGTTTGCTTAGGTATGCTTATGTGTTATGGTAATGTTAATATCTGTGTTTTTGTAGTGTTGTGCTATTGCTTGTGTGAGGTTGTGATTTTATTTGTGTTGGCGACTTGTGTTTTACCATATTTGGTGTGTCATTGTATTGGGGTATCAATGTGTTAACTGTTTGTGTTGTTTTAATTGATGTGGCTTGTTTTGTTCGTAATGGTTTTGTGGTACTTGTTCATTGCTTATGGTTATTGGTTGACTAAATTTTGAGGACAAAATTCTTTTTAGGTGGGGAGAAGACCCTTTTCAACTGCCACAGGAAAGGCCACCATCTTGATAATTGTTACCATCTCATTGGTTTTCCACCTGGATATGGCAAGAAACAGTCTGATGATCAGGCAAATCACATACAGAGTGACATATCTACTAAACTTGGTTGAGGACAGGAAGCAAGCACCGGCACAGGGGGACTCAAGTTTACCCTTGAGCAATATAAGCAAATTTTAGAAATGTTACGCAAAGATTCTGAACCAAATGAGGTTGCTGTGAGTATACAAGCTACCACTCCAGGTTTGCATTCTAATCTCTTAGATAATGATTGGATAATCTATCATATGGATGTTGATAATGCTTTTTTGCAGGGAGATTTACATGAGGAAGTTTATATGACTATTCCTCAAGGTTTTGAGAAAAGAGCAATGAACAGAGTTCAAGTTTGTAAATTAGAAAAATCATTGTATGGCCTTAAACAGGCTTCTAGACAGTGGAATGAAAAACTAACTCAATCTTTGATAAAAGGTGGTTTCAAACAAAGTCAATATAATTATGCATTATTTAGTAAATGTATTGGATCTGATTTAGTTTATGTTCTTGCTTATGTGGATGATTTAATGATCACTGGAAGTAATTTGCAAGCTGTCAATGATGTGAAACAGTTTCTACAAAAGGAATTTAAAATAAAGGATCTTGGTTTACTAAAATATTTCCTTGGTTTTGAGGTCTTAAGGACTGAGAATGGCATACTCCTTAATCAGAGGAAATATGCTACAGAATTAATTGATCAAACAGGTTTAGATGAAGCTGAAACAATTTTAACACCCATGAAACAGAACCTGAAACTTGTTGCAGAAGAGAGTAAAGATGATCATTATCTTCAAGACCCTAGTTCATACAGAAGACTAATCGGTAAGCTACTTTATTTAACACTGACCAGGCCTGACATATCTTATACTGTGCAGGTTTTGAGTCAATTTATGCAAGCACCAAAAGATTCACATATGATAGCAGCGCTGCGGTTAGTCAAATATTTGAAGGATAGCCCAGGTCGTGGGGTCTTACTATCAGCCACAAGCAAGTTCAACATGGAATGCTTTTGTGACTCGGACCATGGTAGTTGTGCTGACACTAGACGTTCTGTTACTGGGTTTCTTGTCAAGTTAGGAGGCTCATTGATATGCTGGAAGTCTAAGAAACAGAATACAGTTTCAAGATCCTCTGCTGAGGCTGAGTATCGTGCCTTGACAATGGCTAGTTCTGAACTTACATGGATAGTGGGCCTAATGAAAGAGTTGCAGATTCATGATATAGAACCTGTCAAAGTTTATTGTGACAGCATGGCGACCATTCATATTGCAACAAATCTAGTCTTCCATGAACGCACTAAACACATAGAGATCGATTGCCACTTTGTGAGAGAAAGACTCATGAAGGGTATGATCAAGTTTGAGCATGTCAGATCACATGAACAGCTTGCAGACATTTTCACTAAAGCCCTTGGAGGTCCATAACATGAGTACATTTTAAGCAAGTTAGGAACTTGTGCGTATAGAGTTCCTAACTTGAGGGGGAGTGTTGTAAATATTTAAGTCAAATAGGGTAATTAGGTAAATATATAGCTTAGTACAAGATACTAGGTGTACAGATGATCACACTTAGATATGTTAGATAGGATATTGATTTGTATATAAATACACCCCACATGTGTACAGAGATGATAATTCGAAAAGAAGACAAACGTATTATTCAGATTCAATTCTTGGCCTCCTTCTTTTATCAGAAGTTAAAAAAATGTGATATAATTTATATTTAAATAAATGTTTAAAAACTTTATTTTCAACACATCCATCCCAATGAAATTAATTGATATCTTATCTTGAAATCCAACTATTCATTCAAATGAATTACTTGTCTCATTCAAATGAACATTTATTTTCAAAATATTTGAATGAAGTCAAGTGATATTATATTCTGAATTTGAACCATTCATTTGAATGAACTATCTTTCTTATTCGAATAAAAACCCATGTTATGCAGATTGAAAATGTGTCGTCAATTCAAACATGGATAGTTATTAATTCAGTTGGTTTCTTCTTAGTCCATATTGCAACTATTCATTTGAATGAACTAATTTTATCATTTGAATGAACTAATTTTAACACATTCAAATGAGGTCACGCAATATCATAGTCCAGATTGCAACTATTCATTCGTATGATCTAATTTTCTTATTCGGATGAAAATTTATTTTCAACATATTCAAATTAGGTTATGCAATATCATGATCCAGTTATAACTATTCATTCAAATAAACTAATTTTCTCATTTGGATGAAAATTTATCTTCAACACATTCGCATAAGGTCACGCGATATCATGGTTAGCTTGCAACTATTTATTTGAGTGAACTAATTTTCTCATTGAGATGAATATTTCTCTTCAACACAGACAATCATTTTCCTTTAATTGAGAAAAAGATGAGTTAAATTTAAAAATCATTGTGTAAATAATGTTTTATTATGTTATGGAATCGTGATACGCAATATTGCATCATTTCAACAAAAACGCAAGTTTACTAAAGAAGCAGTTTTATAGCTTGTTTGGATTAGTTTTTGTAAATTGATTGTACGCAATCCGAGATCAGTATGTGAAAGAAGTTTTGTCTCGCTTTGTGTGAAAGTGATTCTAGAAGTGATTATAGGATGTTGATAAACAAGCTATAAAGGGAAGCGGAGCGACCTTTGACGATAGGCACTGACAACTTCAATAAAGGGACCATGACCACTGATGACACCAAAGACCACGACCAATACACAGATGAGCGAAGTGAAGAGAGGAGGAAGCAAAGTTGCGCTGAGAGGTGGAAGTGTATGTCTCAAGCCTTGATCTTTTCAATTCAAATTATAGAGGGCAGTTTGGTCATTTTACTTTTACAAATAACATAACTCAAGTACCAAGGTACTTCACCTTAATTTCATGATTATTAGGAACCTTGGCGGTGATTCTTTCTTATGTTTGGCACCTGTATGTAATTTTCTCAAATTATAATTAGATGTCCCAAATAAATAATGATAAAATTGGAATTTCACAATTAGATTGATTATATTACCCTTTAAATCCCATGAGATATGAGATTAATTCGAAGGTTTCAAGGGATTTTGTAGTAATAATTTCTCACGGGAGATTTTTATAATTCTCCCTATAATTTAATGTTAACAAAGCATGCTCCCATAACTTTTGAATAAAAAAAGTTATTTAAATAGTAAATATCACTCCGGCCTATCGTCCATTCCCTCCAACAAGAGAAATCCCATAATCTCCATCCCAGGTCACTATTTAAATTTACTGACTTTTTTTTTATCATAAATAAATTTGCTGAATTGACTTTTTTAGTTAAAAAGTTAAAATTGAATGACAAAAAAAAAACCTTATAGAGGAATAAAATGAAATTTAATACAAATTTAAAGTATCTAGCCTATATTGTCAAGTCTGATCACCCATCACTGTCACCCCCCACACTCATCACGTTAAGCTGTTAACGCTTATTGCGTGTATGATTTATTTGTACCACGTTCCTCCTCCTTCTCCTCCTCCTCCAGATTTTCCCCTCTCTTTGCATTTGCTAGGGTTGATATCAACCAGGTTTCAGATGAAATAGGAGAGACAATCATTCTACTTCATTCCAATCTTTCTTAGTTTTTTGTGAGTTGTACTTCATTTTCCTTCCTATTTCACTTTTGAGCTTTCATTTCCTAAGATAAACTTTCTCAAACTTAGCAGAAGGGAAAAAGGAAGTTAAAGTAATACTAGCTCAATACTTCGTGTGCGCGTTTGTTTTGCATTTGAATGTAAAGGACGTTGGAGTTGATGGTGTGTTGTTGAGTAGTGTTCTGTTTTAGCTTGTTTGGTTACCAAGAAAACTTGGGGAAGATAGCAAAAAGTGGGATCACATTAAAAAAAAGTTCTTCCCCACCCATTTGCTTTGGAAGAAGATGATGAGGCGATTCGGTGAAAAATTATGTGGGGGAGCATCGGTGGGTCGGGAGGAAAAAAGCTTTTCTTGGAAAGCGAGATATCGGGATTTTTTTTTTCCTTCTTTAATGGAACACTATTATAGTACTTTTGTCATATCTCTGACAAAGGACAAACGGGACGAAAATGTTTATCCTAGTTTCTTGACGTAATTACACATGTTTTCTTAAAAAAAATAATAACAACGGAACTGCTTTCCATTTCATCCTAGATATTTCTTTTAAATCTCTTGCTCTATATTATTATTCTTCCTTATATTTGTAAATTGCATATGCTCGTGCTTGGAGATGTGATTTGGCATGTTGCATGTATATATGATATGCTAATAATAACATGACACTAAAGCTGTACCCTTGCGGAAATGAACTATTAGAATTCGTATGCTTCTTGTTATAAACAGGATACTTTTGGATATCCAATGGCATCATCAGATGAAGAGGGTGAGATTGTCCCAGACTGTGTGGATGATTATTATTTTATTGATGATACTTATCAGCCTGTTTCACTTGCTATGTTACCATTACTCATGAGCATGGATGAGATAAAATGTGACATGGCAACGGCAGTATACTTGCGAGGCACTGGTGATGATGGCCTTAAGGAAATTTTTAAGCTGATCATAGCTTGGAAGTTTGAGCTGTCATCTGTGCAGCCTGAGATTTCAGTGCTTTCTAAAGACAAAGTTTGGATAACTCTCCAAAGGCCTAGAAAGAGATTTGAAAGTGTAATTAGGACAGTCTTGGTCACAGTATATTGGCTGCATTTTGTGCGAAGGAACCCAGAGGAATCTAGAATGTCCGTTTGGAAATACTTACAAGACGTCTTCAGGTATTTGTGTTGCTGTTTCCTGATCTCTAATTTCCCATCACTTCCATCTTGATTCATTGATTATGTCTATTTTGCAGCTCATCTGATGTTGAACCTTCTGAGAAAGACATCCAAAATCATGTGTCTCTGATTAGAGAGGCTGCTCAAAGAGACAAGGATTTTGCAAAATCTGAGGTTTTTATTCTGTTTTTGAATTAATTTGCATTGCTGGCTTGCCCTATTGATTCTGTTTTTAAGTAGGTTCAAATGCTGCTTTCCATTCTGTCATTTCCTATTACTTGTTAGCTGATGTACTTCTTTATTTTTACGGTTTACTTAACTTGAGCCTACTTTCTCTGAATTTATGTAACTTCAACTTTGTTCACTAAATTTTGTCTGTAATGTGCAGTATTTACTTACTTTTATAGAAGATCCATGGTCTAATGAAGTCTTCCGTGAGGTCAGTGTTAACTATTATTTTTTGTACAATCCTGTTCAGCTTATTTCTTGTTTAAAACTGCTGGTTGATTCTCACCAAAAAAAAAAAGCTGTTGGTTGATTAATTAGGATCATTCAAGGAAGATATCAAAAGTTACAGTTTCTCTAGAAGAGGATGCTGATGATTCTGCTGGTGAAGAATTCAATGTTGACGGAAATAATTACGTTGCATCTTATGATACTGTTTGTGCAATCTGTGATAATGGTGGTGAAATCCTGCCGTATGTCCTTATCATATCTTGCCTATGATATGCAGACATGCTTCCCTCAGATTACTTTTCCTTGTTGTTTAGTAATTAGACCTTTGTTATCTTTTGCATAAGTATTTTTCTTTTTATGATGCAGTTGTGAAGGGAAATGCCTGAGATCATTCCATGCAACCATAGATGCTAGTTTATACACGTGTGAATCTCTTGGCTACACTAGGAGTGAAGTTGATGCAAGCACTTTGTCTCACATATCCAGTGTCCCCTTATTTTCATAAATTTGAATTGTCTTGTGCTGATGAAAGCAAATCTTGCTTTTACAGGCCCTCCCAAAGTTCCTATGTGCAAATTGTAAGTATAAGCAGCATCAGTGCTATGTTTGCGGCAAATTGGGTTCATCCGATGAATCTTCAAATGCAGAGGTATATTTCAGATCTAACTTATTTTTCCCCTTTTATCATGTGTCTTGTCTTTCTGCCATGGGAGAACTTTATATGAATAACATCCAAGGATACATTGATTTTATAATTCATTCTTCACAACTTCTTTTTTTTTTTATTGAGACTTGGTAGGATGAGATACTACATCTCACACTAGGTAGTATGGGATGCTTAATGGTGTGTTCAAGTTTGTTAGTTCTCCCATATCAATAATTGGCTTTTGGGGTAAGGTTCCCTATCCCATTTAGAGACCCATCAATTGGTACCAAATCTAGGTTTTGGGTACTTTTGGAGAGGGGGTACCCATTAAGGAGTTTGACTAGTAGGAGGCCGATTGAAGTGTTGCAATTACAACCATTACTTTTAGGGTAGGTTTTGATGGAGACTTGTTAGAATGGAGTCCTAAGTCCTACATTGAGCTGTATAGGATGCTCAATGGGATATTTTAGCAGGTTGGTTCTCCCTCCCACGTTGAGTGGTATAAGATGCTTAATGAGGTATTTAAGTGAGTTGGTTCTCCCATTTTAACAATTAGCTTTTGGTGGGCTTTTTAAGTGAGTTGGTTCTCCCACCTTGATAACTGAATTTTAGGGTAGGGTTTTGATAGAGACTTGGTATGGCATGCTAAGTTCCACATTGAGTAGTATGAGATGGTTGATGGGGTATTTGAATGAATTGGTGCTCTCATCTTAATAGCTAGCTTTTGGGATGTCTCTATCTCATTCAATTACCCATCAATTGATATCAAAGCCATGCTTTTGGTGTTAACTGGCAAGAGGCCTAGTGAAATGTCATGGAGTGAATTTGTCGAGACGTTGGATACTGAATCTCACATTAGGTTATATGGGATTCTCAACATCCATATTCACATTAAGTCTGTCACATTGAGTTTTTATGTTCTTGAAATCAAACTTCATATTTTCTTTGTAGCTTCATAACATGTAAAAGTAAAGTACTTTGTCGTTTGATTGTAGGTATTCCGCTGCATTGTTTCAACTTGTGGACATTATTACCATCCAGAATGCGTTTCAAAGTTACTGTCCTTTGGTGCTGATTTTGAAAGAGCAGAAATAAGAAAAAATGTTGCTACTGGGAAATCATTCATGTGTCCTCTTCATAAATGTTCCTTGTGTAGGAAAGTTGAAGATAAGAATGTTCATGACTTGCAGTTTGCAATGTGCAGACGTTGCCCTAAGGCCTACCACAGGAAGTGCTTACCCAGGTAGTTCCCCCCCTCCACCCGCTCTTCATTGTCCATTGTAAATGTTATTTTAGTTAGAGGTAAACATGTAAATATTATTATGTACTACTTATTAGATGTAGAATATGTGGAATGCTTTTGTGTTCACCATAATTTCTCCATGTGTATCTACTTTCTTTAAGCAGGGAGATTGCCTTTATGGGTATTGAACAAAGAGCTTGGGAAGGTCTAATTACTGATCGAATTTTGATATATTGCATGTAAGTTCTTATTTTAGTAGTATTGTAAAAACTGAACTATAATGCCTGCTTGGGTTTTATTTGTCTCACACCTTACGCTCTATAGTTTTGTACTCATTAAGGGATCATGAGATAGTTCGGGAACTGGGGACTCCTCTTAGAAATCATCTGGTATTTCCTGGTAAGGAAAGAAGAAAGAATGAAGGCCCTTACAACTTATCATTAGGCAAAGAGAGGGTTGCTACTTCATCAAGGCTAGAAGATATTACTGCTAGAGGAACAACCATAACTACAAAATTGCCAGAGCAGGCAACAGTGACAGGCAGTAGCATTCAGAATGGAGGTTCTGCAAAGATTACTGATAAATATTCCAGACAAGATACAAGTATCTTATGGAGATCAAGTAGGTTTGATGCAGCTAGAAAATCTTTGAAGGATGAAAAGAGGTTTGTCCCTGGTAATTCCTTTCAAACAGCTGAAGACAAGTCAACTTTGGAAAACGATAACCGTCCTTTTAGTTCAAGATTGCATCCAGACAGTTCTCTGGAGAAAAAATTGTCTAGTGGAAGGGTTGATAAAACCATCCCGGAAAAACCTGTGGTGAAAAAAGTCAAAACTTCACATCAGCTTGCCAGCACTGACATTAGAAAACGGTATTTTATTTGAATGCCACATTTTTATGCTTTATTTGATAAAATTTACAAACGGTGATTGTTTTGCTTGTTCAGCTGCTTCCATTGGGGGCATAACTGCTTTGGGTCTTGTTTAATTGCATGCAGAGTTTTGTCTTTGATAGAAGAATCTAAACCTGCATTTAAAGAGGAAGAGTTCAAAAGGAACCAGTTACTCTTTGTTACAAATTCATGTTTCTCAGAAACTGCATTAGATAAGAATCTTACTGAAGGAAAAGTAGAGGGTTCAATTAAGGTATATCTTAGTTTTAGCATCTTCCAGCTTAGATCATACAGAATATGATAATTTATGCTAAACTAATTAATGGGCTATCATTTTTTTAGCTAACGAATTCGTGACTTTCTCACAGGCAATTCAAACTGCCTTACAAATGTTAGAAAGTGGAGGTGGAGGCAGTATTGAGGATGCTAAAGCTATTTGTGAGCCAGGGATCCTCAATCAAGTTTTTATCTGGCAGGTTGAAGCAGCATATCTCAAATTACCCTTTGTTTCTTTTTAGTTAGAAAATATAATTTACACGTCTTAATTTTCTTAAGATGTGTCAACTTTTACACCTGTTCATTGGAATGTTACTTGTGATGCCTACAAATTTCCTTTAATTAAGCATGCCAAGTGCTTTTATTTTAAATATATTTTTATAATGTGATAACTTTATTTCTATTTTAGGCAATAATTTTGACAATACATAACTTATCTGGATCACATCTTCCAATAAAATTAAACTGACTACTGTTTGCTATAGAGAATGAATATATCTAACTTCAGGTGTGTTAGTGTGGCAGACGTGTTGATCGCCAATAATGGAACAATACCTTGATATGATGGGGAATATAGTCGGAATTGTTTTTAGTGATTTTATGTCCTAGTAATTATTTTTATTTTAAAAGTTAGGTTTTTTTAATTCGTTTTCAATTAAGATTTATCTTATCTTATCTACGTTTAGTTCATTTCAAATCATTATTTTGATATTTGTGCTTAAGGCTCTATGATCTCTCTAGGATTATTTTGATGCTGGACCTTTCACCTTTTAAATTGAGTTGAGTTTATTGGCTATCACACTCCAACAATTTCTCTACTTCTGTCTCCCCCGTTCCCCTGTCTTACATCATGACATGTGTCTGAGACATAGATAGCCATGTTAAGAAACTATTGTTTGGGCTCATACATTCATTCGATAGAGATACAGCTTGGATATGGATGCCTCCAAGAACAGGGATAAAGGTTTAAAAAGAAAAAAGAAAAAGCAGATCGAGCAAGTGATGCAACACACACACACACACACACTCACCCTAGGGCAGATGCAAACAGAAGATTTGGGACAGAAATATAGAAACCCGCGCCGCCCCCTGGGGGGATTTCGATGCCAATTGTTGGGAAGATTGATCACCCTAGAGGTGAGTGATTTGGATGTCAAATCTATAAGATAAAAGCCACATTGTGAAAAAGATAAAAAGTGAAATTTGCAAATAAACTAGTCTAAGAGAATTTTAAAATAGAGCTAGTAATAAAATAGCAGAGTAGGAGAAGAGAACCAAGACACAAGAATTTATCCTGGTTTGGTTTGATTTTTAAGCGTATGTTGTGTTTCTAAGATTTCTTTCTTCTGTTAATCTTGCAAGATTTCAATAGACTCTTGCATGCACTTCAATACTTAGACTTGCCTAGAGTCTTAACCAATATGGTTCACTCTCCTTGCACTGGAGAAACCCAATTGATCACCCTAGAGGTGAGTGATCTAGATGGTTATCAAATTTATAAAACAAAAGCCACGTTGAAAAAAAAAAGGAAAAATGAAATTCGCAAATAAACTACTTTAAGAGAAAAAGTAAAATTTGCAAATAAACTAGTTTAAGAGAATTTTAAAATACAGCCTGTAATAAGATAGCGGAGTAGGAGAAGAGAATCAAAACACAAGAATTTTTCTTGGTTTGATTTGATTTTTAAGCATATGTTGCGTTTCTAAGATTTCTTTCTTCTGTTAATCTTGCAAGATTTCAATATACTCTCGCTTGCACTTCAATACTTAGACTTGCCTAGAGTCTTAACCAATATGGTTCACTCTCCTTGCACTAGAGAAAGCCAATTTCACTTCAATACTTGATGTGTAGTTTGAACTTGTCCTTTATCTCATTCTTCCATATACTGGAACTCAAATTGTTAACTATTCAATAATTTTGCACTTTCTTTGGAAAGTTTAACATTTCGAAATCATTATCCCATGAGTTTCATTTTGCGTAGCACATTTGTCTTCTATCACAAAAATTTAAAAGTAAAGTTTCAGTTGGCATCCAACTTCTGTTATGTGGCTTTTTGGGAATATTCTCATATACTCTTAGTTTCACTATTCTTGCTTTTCCTCATTAATTCTATTTATATTGGCATTGGTATTTTCATTTAAAATAACACAGTTTTAACTCTCCTACATTGTTTAACAGTTAAAGTCAAAGGTTGTGCCTATATTCTCTGTCTGTCTCTCTCTCTTCTAGTGGTTTTGTTTGCTGTTTATCTTTCTTTTCTTGTATTTATCTAAAATAAGGAAGAACCGTTGTTTATAAGTTTGGTAGAGATATTTATCGGTTTATATTTTTAACTGTATGCTGTTTGACTTTCAACATTATGGATATTCTTATTGAGTTGTATTATAGAAGTCAATGACTGTACACAACAACAACAGCAACAAAACCTTATCCCATTAGATGGGGTTAGCTACAAGGATTTCATGATGTCAACGGTTGCATACCTATTAAAAAGATTAGAGGCGTTTTGGACTGAGAATAGTAATACTGATTATTAGTTTGCTTGCAGAGGCAGCTTAAGGTCTATCTGGCACCTTTTCTTCATGGCAGGAGATATACTTCTTTTGGTCGCCATTTTACACAAGTAGACAAGCTTAAGGAGGTAAATACTTTTGAACTACTTCAGGAAAATGATTTTTTTTTTGGCTATTGATTGTCATCCCTTTTTACTGTAGGAGATTAGAACAGATGCCTGAAAATACCATCCTTTATAGTTCTTGGAGCAGCAGAGTAGTGTACATATATAGAGAGGAGATGAGAACAATCCTTTCAATTAATCCCAATAAATAAGCAAGATTTGTATAGAAAATAATGCCCCATGAAAGTTAATAAAATCTAAGAATCACAAGGCAGTAAAATTGGAAATGATTACCTAAATAAAGAAGATCCAAGAAAGAATAAAGCCATTTGCATTGTCCAGCTAGGTTTGTGTCCTCAATAGCCTTGCTCCCCTTGTGATGTCCTTTATAAGCCTTGCAATGTAGCTGCGTATGAGGTGCTACTACTATCGATTGACTTTGCACATCAGGGCATTGAATGCACCTTGATATTGCTATCTTTCATACTAGAGCCAATAATTCAGGCTATTTGGGCTTATTTTGGGCTGGCCTGAATACACCCAAATATGACGGAAGTTTATATACAAGAGGGAAGACCATAGGTATTAATGACTCATTATGGCGGAATAATATCCTAACTCAATAATAATGATAGAATTAATGAGAATATTTCAATATCTTCACGTTCTAGGACATAAGGCATACAACAACCAGCCTTGTCCCACAAGTTGGGGTCAATTACATGGATCACACATAGCCATTGTACTCTATCAACAACCCAATATTTGGATAAATGGTTAACCAAGAGATCCAACCCAATAACTTCAGTTGTTCTTTTTGGTTTTCCTTTACCCCTTTTTAGACGACTTTATACTGCTTGATCTGCTCTTCTCACTGGCGGATCCAATGTCATTTTTTGTATGTGTCCAAACCACCTCAATCGATAATTGATAACAAGCTATATGATTTGATGCTCCAATACATAATGTTTCACTTCAAAAGATTTTAAGGCTTGAATAACACGACCCTTTTGTGTCAATAATGCTAAGGATGTCGACACTTTACTCTCAAGATTTGGCTGTGTCACCTCTTATAGACTATTCAAATACTCCTATATTTCCTCCTTTATTGTTGTCACGGAACTGCTTTGTAATCTAAGATTGATTGTCTTCCTTGCTAACATTTGAAATAAAGAAATGATTATGTTGCAAGGGGAGCCAGCCATTTTTTGAAATAGAAGCTTCATGGTATGCTCTGTGATTTCCTACAATGTCATGTTCCCAGTATTTGATGGTGTGGCAATCCTGATTCGAAATCATAGGGATGTAGTGTAAATAGGATTATGATTTGATTTTTTTTTTTTTTATTTTTTTGCATAAATGGGAAGATTCCCTAGAAGATTACATCATGGCACGTCAAGGAATTACAATTCCTTCGAGATCCGAGTTAACAATGGCCACAAAACTACTAAGAGGCCTACGCCAAATTTTCCTCTGATCTTGTTGCGTACAAGAGAATAGCGAGACAAGTACTGCAAAAACACTATAATCTTCTCTACCTTGAGAACACATTGCCTCTCAAAGTGTTTGGGTGCACCTCCTATATCCATGTCCACCACATGAATAAACTTGGTCCTAAAGCTATCCGATGCATCTCCCTTCGGTACTCACCCTCCCAAAAAGGGCATGAATGTTATGACCTAGTTTATGTCACTTGTGATGTCACCTTCCATGAAACTGGAACCTACTATAACACGTCTGAACTTCAGGGGGAGTGTGAGAGTGAATTTTAGACTCATGAAACGCTGATACCCACTCAAATTGATGAACAGATGTTTGTTGATTACATCCTTGCTTTTGAGGATCCAAAGCCCATCTTTGGAACTACCTCTGAACCAAAACAAGTGCCCAATGATGAGGAAAAGTCTAATCCAGGGGGAGACACAAACAGAGTTGTAAAGATCTACACACGAAGGCCAAAGATAGGTGACAGACCTCAAACTCCTAGCGCTCGCCAAGAGTGGGAACTAGGAGCAGGTCTAGAAGGAGAACACAATGTAATGAATTATGACAATGAAGAAGTAGAAGATCTTGATCTACCAATTGTAGTGAGAAAAAAGCCCAAGTTGTGTACTCGACATCCTATAGAAAGGTTAGTTTCATATAAGGATCTCTCTTAAAGTATCATGCTTTTGTATCTCATCTTAATAGTATCAAGGTACCAAACAATATTGATGAAGCCATGGCAATAACTAAATGGAGACAAGCTGTTATGGAGGAGATGGAAGCCTTGGAAAGAAATGGCACTTGGGATATTGTTGACTTGCCTGGAGGGAAGAAACTTGTGGGTTGTGAGTGGGTGTTCACTCCTGAAGTACAAGTACAAGGCATGACTAGTTGTGAAAGGTTTTTCACAAGTTTATGGCATGGACTGCATGGAGACATTTGCTCCTATAGCAAAACTCAATACAACTAGAGTTGCACCATCATTAGCAGCCAACATGGATTGGCCCCTACATTGATTGGATGTTAAAAATGCTTTCCTGAACAGTGAACTCAATGAAGAGGTGTTAATGAGGTTACCTCCAGGGTTCCTGGGAAGAAAGCAAGCCAGTTATGCAAATTAAAAAGGTCGTTGTATGGGCTGAACCAATCATTGAGAACATGGTTTGAGAGATTCTCTCAAGTCCTCGAAGGACAAGGATACACTCAAGGCCCATGTGATCACACTACGTTTTTCAAACATCAAAGGGATAGAACAACTGTTCTTGCGGTATATGTTGATGATATTATCCTTACAGGGGATGATGCATCAAAGATCAATCAGATTAAAGCAGCCCTGGCTCATGAATTTCAGATAAAAGACCTTGTAGAAATGAAATACTTCCTTGGCATGAAAGTGTCTGGATCAAAGAATGGGATTTCTATCTCTGAAAGGAAGTATATTCTAGATCTCTTAAAAGAAATTAGAATGTTCTGATGTAGACCGAGTGATACACCAATCCAAGTTGATAAGATTGGAGATGAAGAGGATCTTGGCAAGTCTATAGATATGGGAAGGTACCAACGGATGGCAGGAAAACTGATCTACCTATCACATACCAGGCCGAACATTGCCTTTGCACTCATTGTAGTTAGTCAACACTCCCATCATCTAAAACAGAAGCACCTAAATGAAGTGAAAAATGGCTCATGGGAAAGGGGGTAGCTGGACATGGTGGCACCTCAGATGTTGGAACCTTCTATTCAATATATATGAACTGAGGCAACAACATTACCACTAGAATCTCTTGTTTGTAGGGATAAAAGAAGAATATAGCCAAACAATGTAGATAAAATAACAATAAATTAAACTAAGGCAGATCATCAACAGTTACTCTTCCACGGTTCTTTTTCTTAAGCTATGCAGCATAAATAGACACCAAGGTTTTTAATGTTGTGTGTTTTAGTTTTGTTGCTTTTTGCCTGTAACATGGCTTACTCTCCATGGTCAGGGACAAGGATAGCAGTTACACAGGTAAAGACTACTTTTTAGTTGTTATATATAAATGATCTTGTTCTATTCTTTTCTATGCAGGTTGTTGATAGGCTTCATTGGTATGTACAAAATGGTGATACAGTAAGTTTTTATTCTTTATACTTTCGTTGAGTTGTACCAATATACTAGCTGCTATTAACTACTTCTCATTTTTCAATATGTAATTGGTATTATTTTAATTGAATTGATTGCAGTAATCCTTTTACGCAGTTTTGATATGTTATCATAAGTTTGTAGTTTGATTGTGCAGTAACTTATTGCTACATTTTCATGCTAATATTTAGTTTGTCCCCTTAAGATCTTTGTTCTGTTGCCAGTTCTAATTTCTTTTTCTTCTGAGAGAAGTTGAAATGCTCAAAGTCTTGTAGCAATTGTATCATATACACATTCTACTGGAGTGTTTAGACTCAATATTGTTGTCAGTTTGTTCAATTCACCAGTTAACTTCTTGAAGAATTGTAAATTCCTGTGGCTTATTATAATAAAAACATGGGATTAGAGTCCCATGGTACAACTGTTGCGATAGTTTTCAAATTCACAAGGGCTTGTTCTGTATGATGACTGGTTTCTCATTTTGTCTTACCAGAATGATTAAATTTCAGTTAATTTTACTATTGCGTTATCATTTTTATTAATTTGTGTCATCTGTGCAATTATTTGGTATCCTTGGCAGATTGTAGACTTTTGCTGTGGTTCTAATGACTTCAGCTGTCTGATGAAGTCAAAGCTTGACGAGATGGGGAAAATCTGCTCATTTAAAAACTATGATATCTTCCAGGCTAAGGTTTGGCTTCTGTTGTATTTGTTGTTTTCCATGCTATCTTCTCCAGAAACTTGAAAATTGCTAATTTATTGTTGAAAGTCTTTTGTTTTTTTTCCTGTCAAGTTTTGAGGTTTCTCCTAAAGTTTTTGCATAATTGAAGGCAGGGATCCCATAAGTTTGTGGCTTTTGTTCATTTTTTGTGGAGATAATTTCTCATAAATCAAACAAATCCATATCTTTATCTCCAAAAAAAGGAAGAAAGATGAAGTTGACTTGCTTGAAAAAATATGTAAACTATTTCGGACATCAGTGTTTAAATTAATGACATATATATGGGTTTTCAACGTTGGATACATGGTTATGTCTGAAGACAACAAAGAAAATCATGTCTTGACCATCTGCTGGATATTGGAAAAGCGAAAAAATTTTCCCTTGATTTATGTGTTGGCCTATCATGGACAAGCTTACAAGTTGGATTTTTTGCTCTCCTTTCTGGTTGCTTTCTGCTTCAAATTCAGACTTGACAAATTCTTGCAGTGTTCACTCATTCCTTCAATAGATTTGTTATCTTCCATGCTGTCTTTTTCCTTGCTTAACATGCTTTGTGTATTTCTAATCCTTGTTATGCTTGTAGAATGATTTCTATTTTGAGAAAAGAGATTGGATGAGTGTCAATGTGGAAGAATTGCCCAACGGTTCCCAACTGGTAAGTCGCAAGAGTTTTGTCATCTGATTTCCAAGTTTCTATAAAATGGAATACTCTTGATCCCTTATGCTTTGTGAGTTGATTTTTTTCTTTTCACTTCCTCTGTTGCTACGTGGGTAGATCATGGGACTAAATCCTCCTTTTGGAGTCCATGGTTTTCATGCTAACAAATTCATTGAGAAGGCACTTGAGTTTAAACCAAAGCTACTTATACTCACAGTGCCAAAAGTAACCAAACGGTTAGTATTCTTGTTTAGGGGAATTACTACCCAGTCTCAAGGAAGATCTTTAATTACTCAAAAGTCCAATCACGACTGAATAACGTGTAATGACAAATTTCAGTGCAAAATGATAACAGCTTTATACAACTCATTTGTCATTGGGATTTTTTGGTAATTAAGTCATTTTTTGGGACCTCATAGTAATTCCCCTTTTTATTTTTAGCTATTTCAGTAGTAGATATTGAAAATGTCTTGTTTGTTTCTACTTTACCGTACCAGACTTGACAGAAAGAAAGTTGGATATGATTTAATTTGGGAGGATGATGAAGTGTTATCAGGAAAGGTGTGTTGGCAACAAAATTTTGTGAAGGTCTTTTTTAAAATATATACACATATATATGTATTTGAAGATTATGTCTTAAGAGGGGTTTGAAGCAAGAAAGTAACAAATTGCATTTCTTCATTCAGTCATTTTACCTGCCTGGATCTATTGACATACATAATAAGAAAATGGAAGACTGGAACCTGAAGCCTCCGCCACTATACCTTTGGAGCCGCCCTGACTGGACGGCCTGGCACACTGAAATAGCTCTGAAGCATGGCCACATCAGGGAGCAAGATGCAATGCACGTGACTGGATATCATGTAAACAACTACCTCATGGAGGAGAATCATGATTGTTATCAGCATTACTCTGGCTTGCATGCACCTAATGATGTCTGCACCATATTGGATGGTATTCCGGAAGATAGTGGCGATGCTATGCCTCATTGTGCAAGAGACAATTGTGACCTTTTCCCTCCAAGAAATTTGTATGATGGGTTACCTTGTGAAGCCAAGGAAATGATCGCAGATATGGAATTATCAACTCCATAGCTTGGGTCTGCACTAATCTGTGCTCAAAATGTATTAATAGGGTGTTAAGAACAATGTCCTGAGCACTATATAACATGCTAGTGGAATTAAATGGCGAATTCATCTTCAGTACAAATATTAGATCAACTACTGTCTTCTACAATTGATGGAACGTAAGAGTTAATACATTTTGAGGAAACCTAGCTTATTTTGTTAGAGCTTGCAAGTGGCATATGTTTTATGTTTTTAGTCTTGTAATATCTTTAGATGTTTCGTTACTGGGGAGGAAACCTAGGCAAATAGCCTATCGATATTTTAATATTTTACCTTTACCTTTTGATTTCTTTATGGGAAAGGAATGAAGCTTTTTTCATAAGAAGGAAATCCCCTATCTCTACTCCTAGCATTCTTGAGCTCAGCCAAGCTCCGCATGGATATAAAGACTTCAAGGTTGGATTTGGGTGTAGCGTCTATTTGAGTCATATTAAGATCTCGAGAAGCATTTTGTTCGAATGTCTGAAAGGTACAATCCTCTTGGTGGAAAAAATGATCCCAATTTACAGCATGTCTTTATTGTATACGTGTAAAAGTTGTTTTTATTTTAGAGTCGGCATTATGTGATGAAATTGTTCATCATCATAGATCTATTTACTTTATCCTTACCTTTAGTCAGAGTCTGCTTTCTAGAGTGTTTTAATTTCAGATAGTGAGATGTACCATTAAAAAAGTGTTGTCATCATGTAAGTTTGTTTGCCTATATAAGGATGTTCTCCAGCTAGCTCATAATCATATTGCCTTTCAAAAAGAACGAGGATATCAATCCAACAAAGGCGACATACTTTGGAATGAATCTGGATGTGTGGATAACTTCAAGAAAAGTTCTTGGCGAATCAACTCTGAGGAGTTGCATCTGTTTATATTCACTGACATGTGAGTACCATTCATAAAGATTTCCAGCCGTGTGGGAGACAAATTCAGCAAGTAAC
>QFDD01002216.1:0-16564 GCA_006871305.1 Vachellia collinsii | reverse complement strand
AGATTGCTTGCTTTCAGACGGCGAAGATGAAACTTAGGTTCAGATTGCCTGCTTTCGGACAATGAAGATGAATTCCAAAGAGAGGAGAATTAATTAGTCACAGTGCCATAATCAATTTTGCTGATTCTTTATGCTTATTATTTACCACCTCCGGTCTGTACCACAAAAATTTAAAGTACCACAAACTAGATTATATATTAAGTATTGGAGGAAATATTTTTCAATATCTTAAGATGTATTAATGTATATGATACTGGTTTTGCATCTTGACCGTTAACGTACTACCATCTCTGAGCAAATATTGATTATCTTTTGGCCGAGAAAAAAGAAAACATGTACATGATACTGATTATGATTTGTAGTTTCACATGGAGCATGTTTGGGAAGAGTTTTTGAAAAGTGATTGTACACAGTCTGAGGTAAATATGTGAAAGTTGTCTTGATTTACGTGAAAGTGTTTCTAGAAGCTGTTTCCAAACATGCTCAAATGATAATAAGGTGCTTGTAGTTTCAGGTGATTGATAGAAAAAAAGAAGGAAGAATATAAGAATTTGATTAAAATGGATGAAACCATAATGACAATCCAAAAAGGAAAATATTTCCGTGGACCCTATAGAACTTGACCATTAATTTTCTCATAACTTTATTGTTCAAATCAATTGTAAAAACACTTGCATATTACAGTGTACGCATATGTTAAAAAGGTTAAAAGCGATAGTCATGCTCTGACTTCGAATAAATACAAGTATATGAAAATAATATTACAAGAAATATAATCAACGTTATGAAAAGAAAACAAGAACGTAATTCATTCCCTGTTTGGAACTGAAGAGGCCATAGGATGTTATATACAATTACAGGCGCAGGGGATTAGCATGTGCATGAAGCAAAACGACAGAGGGAGTGCATGGTTAACGGTTGTCGTTTTAAGTGTCTTGTGCAACGACCAACCGAACTTTGAAACGACCAAGCTTGCGTGCGAGGGAGGTGATGAGGGGATTGGAACGGCGACCTCGATACCTGATCCAATGAATCTTGAAGCATTTGAAGACTGTCTTCTTTTCTTGTGTGTATGGAACCCTCGTCTCGTCGTCCCTCTCTGTGGCAAGGTAGGTAATGCTGAAGCCCTCCTTACTGTAAGGCCAAGTTGGAGTTTTCTCTTGATGATGAGCAAGCACTTCCATGAATGAACGGTTGATTCAGAGTCCTTTTTAGGGTTTAAGCTTTGGCTATGGCTATCAGGCTATGTATGGCTTTCTTAGATCGAAGTCCGTGTTTGTGTTGTAGTTTGATATGACGAAAGGGACGTGGTTTTTGATGATATTTGTGGATTGGCATGGGTATGGTGTGTCAGTATTTATAGAGAGAGGAGGCTGACTGGTTCACAGCTATTTGATTTCAAATGGTTCCCTTGATCCCATATATCCAACCACATCATGCCTTGTCTCTCACGTTTCTCCCTGAGAAGCAATCAAAGATGAACTTGATGACATTAAATAACGAAGGTTATGTTGGAATAGTTTTAAAACGAAGAAATGTGATTTTCAAATGTTATATTATGACAAAATAGAGTTATGTGAATGATTATGTAGGGAGTCATAACTCTAAAGTTATGACTTCCTAAATACCATATAATACTTTATGGAAAAGCCATTTTAAATAGTTTTGAATTTCATGAAGATTAAAAAAATTTGAAGAAGGCAATTTCTAAAATGACAGAGATTTGGCTAACAATTTTAAGAGTTATTTCTTGGTAATATTGTGAATTGATTTATGATGGGTGTTCTCCAATTAATTACAAAGGAAATGAGATAAGTTTTGATGCTAATCTTGGATTCTTTTTATTTGACTTCTCGCTTGCAGAATTCATTCATGATTTGCTATCAAACTTTGACATGAGGTACATATTTCACTTCTGTCATATCTGTCATCCAAATTCATACCCAGAAGTGCATTTGTAAATCCGATATTTATGAATGTTCTAAACTGAAATCTTCATCTTTAAGCAACTAAGAAGTTTTGAGAAATGGGAATCAGATTTGCTAAAACAATTGCATTAAAATCTGCTTGCAAAAACTGTTTTTAGTGTTATGTATTTCAAGGATTCATTAAGTTGGAAATGTATCCCTTGGTTGATCAAATTAATGTTCACTATAATAGTTTGTTTCGGTTTTGGGTTACCAGTAGGGTGTTGAAAGTAGAGGCCACAATATAATTGATGATATTGAGTTGCAGATTTGGTTATATCATATTAGTGTTATTTCTTTTCATATCTTCCTGTAAGATGTTGCATTGCAGAACCATATCTGCCTGTGACTTTGCTTCATAGTGTTTGAATGATGGGGCCTGTTTGAATCTGGGTCTTCGGTCTCTACATATTACTTGAGGTTGGATGTTTTAAATATATTTATCGGTAGTCAACAATGCTAACGTTTCTCTTCTCTTCTTATATTTCAGTTGTATTAACAGTTTATTACTGTTGCTTACTGTGGTTGGCAATGCAGTTTAAATTTTCTAACGTTGGTGGAAGTTAATTTATAAATGGCTTTTATTACCAATTTCGGTCATGTACACCCTAATGGGTGATATTGAGGAACTGTTATTAATTCACTGTGGGGATTAGGAAATGGGAAGATGTTACCACTGGGAGTTCTGTTGTTCAGTAACCGTTTGAGATTTGATTTGCAAAAGAGAAGAAATGTCATATCTCTTCATCTTTTGGAAAGGTGGTGCCGAGGAGTTATAATCATGCCTTACCTTAGGTGGTGACATGTGGCAATTTTCGAAGATGGTACTAGTTCACTAATGGATGGTTTAATAGATTTTGAATCTAATAAATTGATAATTATCATGTTATGTTATATTGGAATGATTGATGAAAAATTCATCATATGATACATGTATGGAATCAATAACAGAACTTGATATGTATATTGATGAATAAATTATTGTCTCATCAATCATAAATAAATTTCTTTATCACGGATAGATTTCAAAAGGAATATTTAAAAATAAGTTTCTTTTGAAAAATTAGGGGATCATCTTCATTAAAAAGAGAAACATAAATGAAATGATACAAAAGACATTAATGCTCATGGGAATGTACACTTGCGAGAGGAAGGGAAGTTTAAAGTTTCTGCTATCAGATCATGATGTGGTAATATTCTCCTTTTCAGGGAACAAATTCAGGATTGCTTGCTTTCAGACCGCGAAGATGAAACTTAGGTCAGATTGCTTGCTTTCAGACAATGAAGATGAATTCCAAAGAGAGGAGAATTAATTAGTCACAGTGCCATAATCAATTTTGCTGATTCTTTATGCTTATTATTTACCACCTCCAGTCCGTACCACAAACTAAATTTTATAGTAACTGCCACAAACTAGATGAGGAGGAAGTGTTTTTCAATATCTTAAATATGTATTAATGTATATGATATTGCTTTTTCATCTTGACCATTAACATACTGCCATCTCTGAGCAAATATTAATTTTTTTTTTTGGCCAAGAAAAAAGAAAACATGTATATGATACTGATTATTATTTATAGTTTCACATGATCTTAAGAAGGTGCTTGTAGTTTCAGGTGATTGATAGAAAAAAACTAAGAATATAAGAATTTGATTAAACTTGATGAAACTATAATGACCATCCAAAAAGGAAAATATTTCCGTGGACCCTATAGAACTTGACGATTAATTTTCTCATATCATAACTTTATTGTTCAAATCAATCGTAAAAACACTTGCATATTACAGTGTACGCATATGTTAAAGGTTAAAAACGATAGTCATGCTCTGACTTCTAATGAATAAAAGTATGAGAGTAATATTACAAGAAATATAAGCAACGTTATGGAAAGAAAACAAGAACGTAATTCATTCCCTGTTTGGAACTGAAGAGGCCATGGGATGTTATATGCAATTACAGGCGCAGGGGATTAGCATGTGCATGAAGCAAACGTGCATGGTTAACGGTTGTCGTTTGAAGGGTCTTGTGCAACGACCATCCGAACTTTGAAACGACCAAGCTTGCGTGCGAGGGAGGTGATGAGGGGAGTGGAACGGCGACCTCGATACCTGATCCAATGAATCTTGAAGAATTTGAAGACTGTCTTCTTTTCTTGTGTGTATGGAACCCTCGTCTCGTCGTCCCTCTCTGTGGCAAGGTAGGAAATGCTGAAGCCCTCCTTACTGTATGGCCAAGAAGTTGGAGTTTTCTCTTGATGATGAGCAAGCACTTCCATGAATGAACGGTTGATTCAGAGTCCTTTTTAGGGTTTAAGCTTTGCTATCAGGCTATGTATGGCTTTCTGAGATCGAAGTCTGTGTTTGTGTTGTAGATTGATACGATGAAAGGGACTTGGTTTTTGATGATATTTGTGGATTGGCATGGGTATGGTGTGTCAGTATTTATAAAGAGAGGAGGCTGACTGATTCATTTGACTTGAAATGGTTGACTTGATCGCATGTATCCAACCACATCATGCCTTGTCTCTCACGTTTATCCTTGAGAAGCAATCAAAGATGAGCTTGATATCATTAAATAACGAAGGTTATGTTGGAATAGTTTTAAAATGAAGATACACGATTTTCATATGTTATATCCTTATAAAATAAAGAGTTTCTATAAATAATTATGTAGGGAGTCATAACTTTAAAGTTGTATTTTCCTATATATCATAAATGTACAATACTTCATGAAAAAATCATTTTAAATAACCACTAATTATTTAACTATATTGATTCATGAATCAACTTATGAGATTCATGAATATAATATATGGTTATTACTTTTATTAAAGTGGTATGATTGTGATTTTTTATTGAAGTTGGATTATCCAACTTCAATAATATATGGTTTACTTCAAGACTTCAAAATATAATATATGGTTTACTTCAAAATATACCACTTTAAGACTTCTTTTTATGCTTTATATATACCCTTCCCATCACTTCATTTGGACACACACAACAAGATAAAAATAATTGCCTTTCTCTTTGAGTGTACACACATAGACAAAATCAAATTATTATTTTTTAAAAGTCAATTTTGTCTTGACTTGAGCGTTGGAATTGTAATACATACTGGATGGCAAAAAAAAGAAAGGAATTGTAATACATACTCAAAGGTCTTCATTATATCATGTAGAAATTCGTCGATTAATCCAACTTGCATATTGTAATATAGAAATAGATGGTGTCAAATTAATCCTAAAAGATAGTGCTGCCAACACCTTAGAAACATCATGCACAATTTTTTTATTCATCTCTTCTATTTTTACTCTTCATATAACCATTCATACCAACAATCTTTAAGCTTAATTCCATGAATACAGATGGTTTTGATGAAGGAGTTGACTTGAATTTCATGATAGAAAAAGTTGAGCAAGGCAACTTTGTAAAATGACAGAGATTTGGCTAACAATTTTAAAAGTTCTTTCTTGCTAATATTGTGAATTGCTTTATGATGGGTGTTCTCCAATTAAAAAAGGAAATGAGATAAGTTTTGATGCTAATCTTTGACTTCTTTTTATTTAATTTCTCGCTTGCGGAATTCATTCATGATTTGCTGTCAAATTTTGACATGGGGTACGTATTTCACTGCATCATATCTTTCATCCAATTTCATACTCACAAGTGCATTTCTAATCCGATATTTATGAATGTTCTGAACTGAAATCTTCATCTTCAAGCAACTTTTGTGAAATGGGAATCAGATTCGCTAAAACGATTGCGTTAAAATCTGCTTTGCATAAACTGTTATTAGTGTTATGTATTTCAAGGATTCATTAAGTTGGAAAAGTATCCCTTGGCTGATCAAATTATTGTTCATTATAATAGTTTGTTTCGGTTTTGGGTTATTAGTAGGGTGTTGAAAGCAGAGGCCACAATATAATTGATGATATATTGAGTTGCAGATTTGGTTATATCATATTTGTGTTATTTCTTTTCATATCTTCCTGTAAGATGTCGCATTGCAGAACCATATATATCTGCCTGTGACTTTGCTTCATAGTGTTTGAATGAGGGGACCTATTTGAATCTGGGTCTTCGGTCTCTACATATTAGTTGAGGTTTGATGTTTTAAATATATTTATCGGTAGTCAACAATGCGAATGTTTCTCGTCTCTTCATATATTCGGTTATAGTGACAGTTTATTACTGTTGCTAACTATATATGGTTGGCCATGCAGTTTAAATTTTTTTAACGCTGGTGGAAGTTAATTTATAAATGGCTTGTATCACCAATTTCGATCATGTACATCCTAATGGGTTATTAATTCACTTTGGGGGTTGGGAAATGGGAAGATGTTACCACTGGGAGTTCTGTTGTTCAATAACCGTTTGAGCTTTGATTTGCAAAAAGAAGAAATGCCATATCTCTTCATCTCTTGGAAAGGTGGTGCCGAGGAGTTACAATCGTGCCTTACGTTGGGTGGTGACATGCATGTGGCAATTTTCGTAGATGGCACTAGTTTACTAATGGATGGTCTGGTCTGAGGATTTTGTAAAGAAGTCATCTTGAATTCACATTCTGAATTGGCAAATGAGGCAGGTAAGTTTTTGTTTGTCTCTCGATTGAATATGGTTTAGATTCATGAGATTTATTTATGATCTGGTTAGAATGCAATTGTTTTATCTTAAATTATATGGTTTTTTGGACTGTGGAATCATGAAATTTTAATCATGATAATAAAATCGATTAGAAGCATAATAGATTTTGACTCTAATAAATTGATAATTATCATGGAATATTCTATGATTAGTTAGATGGGTTGATAATTACCATGTTTTGTTATATTGGAGTGATTGATGGAAAATTTGTCAGAGAATACCTATGCCGAATGAACAAAAGAATTTCACATGCAAGTAGATAAATAAATTATTGTCTTATCAATAATAAATAAACTTCTTCATCATGAATAGATTTCAAAAGGAATATTTAAAAGTAAGTTTCTTTTGAGAAATTAGGGGATTATTTTCACTTAAAAGAGAGATATAAATGAAATGATGTGAAAGACATCAATGCTCATGGAAAGGTACATGTATTAGAGAAAGGGAAGTTTCATTACACCTTAGATAAAAGGAGGGAAGGACAAATATAAATTCAATATTGTATATTGGTTGTGATAAATTTAATAATAAAAAATGAGTCATGATTTGTTTATATATGTTGGTCACATGTCAATAGTTTTGATTGTCATAGTTTTTCATTGTTTGACTCTAATATGAAATTGGCACTAATATCTATCTATTGTGGTAATCATTTTATTTTTCGTAAGGGCTTCTCGCAAAGTTTATAATGAAAAGTTGCGATATATTAACCTGAAACATAACTATGTAAAGGATTTGCTTTTAAATAGAGTGATCTCTATAAATTATAAAATATTTGAATTAAATCTTGCAGATCATTTGACTAAATGTTTAATAAGGGATATTGTGTTAAAAACATAAAAGGGGATGAGTTTGAAGCCCTACAAATCTTGATCACCAATAATGGAACCCAATTTATACTTGACCAGCATATCAAATTTTGAGTGTAACGGTGAAAGTACGTTGTCAAAGTAATTGCAAGCAGTTGATTTTTTTTATACATCCCAAGATTAAAAAGGACTTGGTAACCGTGAGATTAAAAGGAGGAAAGTTGAACATTAATTTAACTTTTAATAGACCTGTAAGCATATATTTGCTGGAGTATTCATCATGTTGATGCTCTTGATATAGAGTCTACCTAGATGAGAGTGAAGTGAGAATGTTTCTAAGAGTTTAAGGGCTTGACTCTGAAAACTCTCATGAAAAGGATACGGACACAAGAGGATAAATTTGTCATTTAAAGTGATATACAATGACTCAAGATCTTATGCGTAATTTATGTATACATATTTACATGTGATAATTGGTTCAAAACTTAATCTACCAGATTTGTTTCGTATAGGTGAATCCATGTCTTAGGTAAATGTTCAAATATCGAAATATGTTTATTGACAATAAAAAATTTCCAAAGTGACAAGAATTTTAATCATTTTAAAAATAATGGAGGGTTATTGGAATATTTCTAAAATGAGGAGATGTGGATTTTAAAAAGTTGTATTTTTATGAAATAAAGAGTTCATGTGAAGGGTTGTGTAGGGAGTTTCCTACATACAATAAGATGTAATTCTTTATAAAAAAATCATTTTAAATAACTATTAATTATTAAATTATACATATGAGATTCATGAACATAATATATCATTGTTACTTTTATGAAAGTGGTACGTTCGTGACTATTTATTGAAGTGATATTACTTCAAAAGATATTACTTTAAGACATCTCTCCATGTTATGTGTGTGTGTATAAACTCTTCCCATCACTTTACTTGGAGGCATAAAACAAGATAAAAATCATTGCTTTTCTTTTTGAGTACACATATAAATAAATCAAATTATCATTTTATAAAAGTCATTTTTGTCTGGGTTTAAGTGTTAAGAGTGCAATCCATATTCAAAAGTTTTCATTATATCATGTTGAAAATTCACTGGTTAATCTAACTTGGACTCTATAATATAAGAATAAGTTAGGGTGAATTAAATTTAAAGGAAAGTACCGTTTATACATAGGAGACATCGTGCACAACTTTGTTCTTCATATCTTCTTCTTCTTGTACTTTTCAAACAACCATTCTTAGATATAGTTAGTGCAATTTTTATCCTTTAAGTTATCTTTATTTATTCTGATTTTAAGCCATCAAATTCGAAAGGCATTGTGGATAAGTTTTTTTAATAGATGTAAATTATTTTTTTTAGTTTTTAATTCACGTTGAATTAACATAACATCAACGCCACAATTACTGCCATTGGGCACCCAGAAGGGATTCCCAGAAGCCGTACTCTTTGAAACAATGGAAACTGGGCAAGGAGACACCGAGTCATCCCTCCGTGTCGACTGGGCCGAGTTAACTCATGAGTGCCTCATCGACATATTCTCCCGCCTCTCCATCGACAACCGATGGCGAGGCGCCATGTTCGTCTGCAAGTCCTGGCTTAGCGCCTTTAAGGACGCCTCCTTGCACTCCGTCTTCAACATCGAGACCCACTTTGGTTCCCCCGTAGAGTTGGCCCGCTGGTGGACCCCCGAGTTCGAGAGGAAGATCGATTCCATGCTTCGATCAGTCACCGGCTGGAGCTCTGGTTCTCTTAAGGAGATTCGCCTCAGACATTGCTCTGATCGGTCCCTCGCTCTCGTCGCCGAAAGGTATAATCCTGGTTGCAAATTTAAACGTCTGTTCATTTCATCTGGGTTGCGTAAGTTGTAATTTTTCTGCTTTGAATTTTTCTGAGCGAAATCAAGTTTTAAATGTTGAAATAACAATAGTATGCCCTGATATTTCTTATATATTGCCATTGAAAGGTCAATTGAAAGAAACAGTTTTGAATATGTAACGGGGTATGCTGGGATCGAATTTTGGGAACCGAAATGCTTGATATGAGAAGACATGCCGAAATAAATGAATTTTGAGTGTAATTTGAATTTGGGAGATTGAACGCATCGTTTGTGATTTGGCTCCGCTTGTGAAGCATGGGTGGTTGATTTAATGAAGCTTTAGCAGTTGAATTTTATGTGACAGTTTGAATTATTATGTTCGAGTTCTCAGCATTGTTTATGTGTAGCATTAGAGCTCACTTTATCTTGTTTGCTTTTGTTGCTGGTTCTTTGTATCGTTCAATTGCAATTTAGATGCCCAAACCTTGAGTTTCTAGCGATCAGAAGCTGCCCTCATGTTACTGATGACTCAATCTCTAGAATAGCTGTCAGTTGTCCAAAGCTCAGAGAACTTGATATCAGCTACTGCTATGAAATATCCCATGAGTCATTGCTGTTGATTGGAAAAAATTGTCCAAACCTTAAGGTTTTGAAGCGAAACTTCATGAATTGGATTGATCCATCTCAACATGTGGGAATTGTTCCTGATGAATATCTAAATGCTTGTCCACAAGATGGAGATTCTGAGGCTGCAGCTATTGCAAATTCTATGCCACTTCTACAGTGCCTTGAGATTAGATTTTCCAAACTATCAGCTAAAGGCTTCACTTCATTATGTCAGGGGTGTAAGAAGCTCAAGTTTTTGGATTTGACTGGGTGTACTAACTTAACTGGCCGAGACGTTGCAAGTGCAACTTCCAATTTGGAGTGTCTGGAAGAGATAAAACGCCCAAATTTGTTCATCCCCATGTCTTCTTACCACACTGAGAGGTATGGCCATTGGAGATTGTATGATGAGAGATTCCAGACAGATGTTTTCCGAATGTGAGAATGGGCATGAAGATTTATTCAATATGTAAAAGTTGAGCCCTCATGTTTGCTAATATGTGAAATTCTTCATAAGAATTTCTGCAGCTTCTTTTGGGGTTGAAGTTCATTACCTCTGTATTGTCTTTTATGCTTGTTATCAAAATAATGACCGTTGTCCATGTAATTTCTATTGTATGGTATTTTTTAAGTCTTTCTTGAACTTGTAATGCAGTTATACATGAAGATCATTCTTTTCTGTTCAGCTCTGAAGTGGTCAAGTGGGTTTATCTGATGCATTGTGATGTATTGATGATATTAGACAGGGGAATTTAACTGTTGATAGGTAGTTATGTTAGTTAGTGGGTTGAGAGGCAGTTACTTAGCATGACTGTTAATTAGCTGTTAGTAATCACTGCCTATATAAGAGCATAGAATTGTAATCTGAGGCTATGCTTAATCTGATTGTTGTGGAGTCAAGGTGATAAGTTTTACCCTTTAAGTTTGAGGACAGGACACCAGTTTTATTAGGATAAATTATTATTTACCACCCTTTGGCATGTGCTCTCTTATTATTTGAAGAAGCATCTTATTTAAAATGTATGTGGTATGTTCAATCGTTGCTTAACCACCCTAATTTATATCTTGAACAACTATAGTGCTATATTGCGAGAATTAAGTGGCCATTTTAATGTTCCATAGTGGGGTTAAGTCTAGTAATGGTGATGAAAATACTGAAACTTTACAAGGATGAAAGTGAACTGTGGTTTTATTTAACAATGAAACTGCTCATTTTATAGACATTAATGTGATTGTTTCTATGAAAATTAATAGTAAAAATATCAAGTGGAGGTTTAAGTAGTGACAAAATAAACCTTCAGAGTTGGTTGTGACTTTTTAAAGCTAGTAGAAAGACAACTTGATTTCAAATCAAAACGCACAGGGTGAACTAGATTTTCCCATTTTATCAAGCTAATTAATTTTGTGTAGTGTGGTTCTAAGTTAATTTGGCCAACCCCACCTAGTGGGTAAGGCTTTGTTGTTGTTGTTGTTCTAGATTAATTGTCTGGGTGCAATAGTATCTAATTTGAGGTCTTAAATTAGAAGCTAAGAAACTCTGGTATAGTCGACCTGAGCCAAGTGGTAATGAAAACAAGGAATGTATGTGTTTCCCTCCCCATAATTTGTTTCTTGTACTTGAAGGAAACAAAGGCAGAACCGCAAAAGGTAGTTTATTATTTTAAAAAAAAAAACTAAAGAAAGAAAAAAACATTAGCTTCACCCAGCAATCAGGAGCCATGAGCAGGTATTTATGAGTTTTTTTTTTTTTTAAGGTTACGGCTCTTACAGTATAAACATAGGAGGTTAGCTATTGAGTTCTTAATATCTATTCTTCTAGCTCCTTTAAAAGTATGTTTCAGGATGAAGCATGGGCCCCCGGGCATTCAATGGAAGCAAGCAAATAGAAGCAACCCAAGGAAGAGATGCTTGAGAGCTGCCATGTACAAAGATGAAGGCTTGCTAGATAAGGAGCTTGAATTTCTCCTGGCATTTGGACGTCGTAACAAGTCACTTGAACCACCACCATTGATTGGCTTCCCGACATGTGAAACGCTTCCACCATGCTGTACATTATTCACTCTTCTTTGCTTGCTTGTTTCACTTGATCCCATGATCACACCATACATATCTGCACATCCCAGAAGAACCAATATCGATTTTTATAATGTTCAATCTTTAGTTAGGATTTCAGTACTTGGATCATTTAGATTTATGGTATTTTAGGCATAAATGATTCAGTAGTTAAATTGTGCACTTAAGGTTTGAACCTGAGAACGTTTAACAAGCTAGAACCATAGTATAAGTTCAGACTAGTTTCATGCAACAAAATGGAAGATAACATGAAATCATAGCAAGGAAAAAAAACAAGGAAGAAGTTCCTAAATGCTTACATTTAGGCTGTATTGGTGACTTGGAAGTCCTAGAAGCATCATATTCTGCAGTAGATTTGCTTGCACAGGCTGAATATGTGAGAATGACGAGCAACATTAGGAACCACAGAAGTAGAGTGTTCTTCATATCTTTGAGCAGAAGAACCAACTATACTAAATGATTTTTTTTTAGTAGAGAGGTGCATTTTGTTAGTAGTGAAGTTTGTTCTTTATAAGGGGTTCTTTTTTTACTGTGGGAGGTCTCAAAAGTTCCCCCAGGCACATGATTTCGCCCTCTTGCAATTGGATTCTTTACAGTTTAGAGCTAACATTGTTATGATTTAATGTCACATCTTTAAAGTATATTATGACAGATAATTTAAAAATTAAACTTGGTATTTATTCAGTGAGAGAGTTAGATGCAATTTTTATACTGCTTATTTTTTTGAACATTGGAACCTTTTTCTCCTTTTGCGCTATATCTTTGGCTTGGTGAGTTGTTTTTTGAAATGCTAGAATTGTCGCAAAATAATTTTGATAACAGATGCCTATCTCTTCTAAGAATCATCTCTTGTTTCTATCATTGTCTGTGTCAATATAACAGCGAAGGAATATTATTAATTGGGTTGGTAACTGAAAGCTTCTTCTTTCAGAAGCATAATGATGGCAGACAAGTAAAGGAATAAAGAGGCCCCGTGGGTTAAATGGAATCTGAGGAGGATTAGGCAGATCATAAAGCAAAAAATATTTTTATTCTTTTCTTGTGGATGATATATGGATGGCTTAATTGAGTTATTCATGCTCCATTAGACTGGATAATTCACATTTCACCACTGCATTATCATGTTTCTCCTTTTACAAAAATTTGCAATTGTTTAGCTGGTAGAGAGTAGTCCTTTACGACTGATCTAAACAAGATTCAGATATTTAAGGAATCTCGAGTTTCCAACATCTTTTAGCCCTAATCTAAACATGCAGGTCGAGGAAGTAGGTTAATAGGCACATTTAGGAACAATTGTTGGTAGGTGATGAAGCGGCTATACAATATTCTAAGCTCTTGTCTTTCGATGAATATGGGCACTTATTTTTGGGTCCATGATTAAATATCTGTTGTGGGTGAAAAATTAGAAACTACTATGAAATTTTAAAATTGATAAAAAGTTGCATTATTCATAAACTACTACTACCCACATCATACTCATTGCATTGTCTGGAAAAATATGGCTAGTTCAAATAGAAATTCAAATTTGTTTGTTAGTAATTTATTTTTATTGTTAATATGAAATTGCAATGGGGAAAAGAACATCATGTAACCTGGATCGTCCAAATTTTATTTCAATTGCCCTAAGGAAGGGGACCCATATATTCTCACAAGGCGGAAGAGATGGTTCTCTAAAAGAATAGCCATGAGATTAGTCTTACAGTCCATGTTTAAAAGGTGTGAAGGAAAATATGAACCGTTGAATGAAAAATTCGCTTGGTTGGTTGAAGTTGGAGATGCATCTTCTTTCGGCCTTTGTAGCCCCCACCCCCACTTTGCTTATTATGTTTCTCCCTTTTGAGTCTAAACCTTCGAGACTAGTCTTTTGTATAGTATGAAAGTAAAGAGTAGACTTATGTATTAAATTGAAATAGCAATTTTACATCCTTTGAAATCAGAATAAACAGGTGGACCAGGGGACAAATTCTTCCTGTGGGTAGTGACATTGAGATTTGAAACAATACAGTGAACGAAGAATGAATTAGATCATCACCGAGTACTTGTATCAATCGGTAGGGATTGTTTTTGCATAACCAAAGGCCATATATTGGATCCTTTGAAATGCAGTAACGTAGCGTCACCACCCAAATGAGTTCTACTTTAACTCGATCTGGATCAATCTAGTTTATATGCTTGTGAGGGGTTGGCCAGGATACCAAACACCAAAAAAACAAAGAATGAATTGGATTGTTTCTTCCAAAAAAACTGGTGGATAATTTCCTCCTCTAGTCAAAATTCTTGGGCTGTGTAAAAAAGAGTAAACCGTTTCATGAGTGAAATGACATTACATGGTTTGTAGGATCAAATCTAGTAGTTTTCTTTTACAATACTACATCCGTTCTTTAGTATAAGAGCTAGTTAATTTTTTGTGCTGATTAAAAAAACTAAAAAAATCACTTAATTATAACTTATATTTTGAAACATTTCCTTTATGTATCGTTAGATTATATGTTAATTTATAAGTTAATCAAATTAATTTAAAAAAATGATAGATATATTAGTTAATTTATTTTTTTAATCTCTTCAAAAAAGATCAACTAGCTTTTATATTAAGGAATGGAGCCAGTAAAATCTTTCTACTCTTTTTTGTTTTTTCACAGAGTAGATAGAATCCAGATTACTCATTGGGGAGAGTGAAAAATAAAAGTAAGGTATATCTTTTGTTCAATCATCCCCTTTTGTTGCTCAAGATTGGAAATCCAGCTTACTAATAGCCTTCTATTTTTGTCTACGCATCACAACTCACACCACCAAATGTATTATAGCAAGTTCCTTAGTCGAATATGAATCTTGAACAGGGTCTTCATGATAATTTTGTTCCTTAAACGTTTTGTTGATCGTGATAGAATCAGATTATATGCTCGCAACTTCTGGTTATTAATTTGTTCACTTTTTAAAAAAAGAATTCTTAGCAATCCAGTGGTCCCACGTCTTAACATTTATAATTAGTCCCATAAACGTATGAGTTATATAAATAATTTAAGAAGATCAAGAAAAAAATGAAATTAGTTTTTTTTTTGTCAAAAAATGTGTTGGTCTCTTTCAAGTACTCATTTTAATTATTTGTGTCAAAAACTGCTTTCTTGATACAAAATCCCCTTAACTTCTGCAATAAATAGAGAGTTTATAAATTTTTTTTTATAAATTTAGAAAATAGAGTGAATTAAGATATTTTATGTATGATTAGAATAAATCCCTTTACTACCTTTTGGAACAATTGGGCGCACTTAAGAAGAAAAGAATCATGAAAAGCAAAACATTAGTGAAAATAAGAATTTATATTTGTGGTCAATTATAATGCACTCTATTTAGAAACACCATAGCTTATGCGCATCATGTGTCAATCAATAAGTGAGAGTGATGTGCCTAGAGATAGATTACCTAAATTATCCAAAACTTTATAATGAGTAATATTTTGTAGGAACAAACAAGATGAACAATTATTGGGCATTTGTATCAACTGGTAGGGGTTGTTCCAATTTAACCAAAGGCCATGTGTTCAATTCTTTAGGAATGCAGTAGTATAGGTGGTAGGGTTATTGGCCAAATGGATCCTACCATGACCATATCTAGATTAGTATGGTTTACAAGTCTGAAAGAGTTTGTCAGAATACTGGGTGTTCATGGGAAAAAAAAAACAAAGAAAGAAAGAAAGAAGAAGAAGAAGAAAAGGAGATGAACATGATAGCTCCACCTTTGGCTCTAACTCAATGACTAAATTCATATGTTTATGGTATATATTAGAGTGGATCTTAATAGTAAGTTGTTCATTTACTTTGTCACCTTAACATAGTGGGGCTCCTATATATTTTTTCACCAAATTTTTGTTTGACTCCTAGATATTATTCATTGGTTATGAATACATTTTATTATTATAATTTGTAAGCATGCATGGCAGATTTTCACATGTTAATTAATACTTTGAGTTCACTAAGTTCAAAGTAGACAAACTTCAACAACCCTTCCTATATACCCTTTTTATCAGGAATAGCTCCTAAGCCCAATTAACTACCAACTATCCATTAACCTCTATTGAGTAACTCTTTGATTTTATTTATTACTCTTCCTAATCCTTGACCAAATAGTACTCAATTGATTTGGGAAAATGAAGAAAATATGATAAATTAGTTTATTATAATATATGTGTCTTGTTTTTGGCTAAATAAGATACCCATATAATAACATTATATTATAGTATTTTTTTGTTCTTAATATAAAAGCTATTGGACAAATTTGGTTTTAAATATAAAATCTTAATTTATTTTATCTCATATATTTATCATTTTTTCCAAATTAATTTATATAACTTATAAATTGATATATAGTCTAATGTTACATAGTGATATTTAAGGAGATCATATCACATTTGTTTAAATTAACCAATTTTTTAAATTCCCGTAATTTATACAAATTAATTAAATAACTCTTATATTAAGAATAAGAGAGAATATATCAAATTATAAAGTAGGTAATTTAATTTGAGTACAAATAATAAATAGGATTGATAAAATGGATTAAAACATTGTATTTATGATAAAGCCTAACACTCTAAATAGCTTTTATATATAGGATTCGTAGAGAAAGCACCTAACAATACCCCTTC
>QFDD01002215.1:0-15700 GCA_006871305.1 Vachellia collinsii | reverse complement strand
TTCAGTTCAGTAAATCCATTTCGTCATTATTTATTTGCAGTATTAAATTGTTAATAAGAAAGGCATATTTTTCGTGTTTTCTCTCCTAAATGTCAATAAGAAAGGCATATTTTAACTTTAAATTGTTAGTTATTTCATAGGGTATTTGGATTGATGGCTTTAACCCTTTCTTCCCTATACTTGCATTAGTCCTTTTATGTGTCAATAACAGAACAATAAGAGCCACCAAGACTTTGGTTTTCTTCAATACGCAATGCATGGGACAGGTTTATTTAACCTTTAAACTCAAACTTGCAATTAATCGTCTGGAATAAAAAAAAAGGGAACTCCTAACCAATAAAACAAAAGCCTGCAAGTCCACTGGACTTTGTATGCAAATAATATTATCTAAAAACCGTCAAGTAAATCAACACCAATATCAAGAAATAATAAATTCAGTGTAATTGGCTTGTAGCTATCAGAATTTAAAGGGATACATACCAAATTCTTCTTTTCTATTACAAATGTTCTCTTATTAGACAGAATTTTTGAGTTATTTTGTCTACAATTCAAATGAGTCTCAGGAAAATAAGGATTCCATTCCCCTTTTTTTTGCTTTACACCTCTCTCTTCATCCGTTTTACCTGTTCGTTTACCTTTTTTTTGAGTGAAAAACTGAATAATAAATACCAGATTGTTCTTTCCTATTTCAAATGTTCTCTAATTAGACAAAGTTTTAGAGTAATTTTGTCTGCAATTCAAATGAGTCTCAGGAAAATAAGGATTTCATTCTGTTTTTTTTGCTTTACACCTGTCTTCATCTGTACTACCTGTTTGTCTACTTATTTATTCATTTATTATTTTATTTTTTTGGGTGAAAAACTAACTTAATAAGCTAGCAAGCAATACATCAAGAATATCCAAATGACCTAAACTCTTTCATCAGCAACCATCTCTTGATGAAAAAGTTAGGCAGTGATCAAAGATGCAATAGTTCCCTATAATCCAATGAGAGTATTTGTCTAATTGATCAGCCAGGGAGACATCATCTCTAAAAGCATGACTTATCTCAACCCGCCACTCCCTGCAAATAAGAAACCTAACCTCATCTACCTTATTTAAAATGTTATGAATGTTGTCATTACCAGTTTCCTACAGCAAAGTCAATGTTGCTTCTTCTGCAATGCAAAAAATGTGCGGTTGTCCAATTAAAAAGGAAGAACCCCTCCTTCTTAATTATTCTTGCTATGGTTTACCAGCTTTGCTCAGGATTTTGACTCTATCACTGTGTATAGAACGTGAGACAAAAGCACTAGATAATATCATAAGGTACAGCTTGAAGACAGACCCATAATAGTATTGTTTTCCTCCCGGTTTCTGATGCTGTCAATCTTTGAAAGAGGGATTATACTATACTAATAATAGCGTATGTTTGACTTGTAAGTTGTATGATATTCTATCTCAACAAAAAATCAGCTAGTTCTAGCTATTAATTCTCATACGAACCTTTTCGAGAAATTGCCTTCTTCTCTTGCAACAACGTCAAGTTCTTCTTTGCTAATTTTGTCGGGACTGCTGGTATCACAAGAATAATGCCTTTGCATTGCACTTTGTGCCAACCGGAACAAGCTATCTCTGATGCAGAGCCTTATTTTGATGTCTAACTGCACAAAAAGTTTGCCTCAGGATTGTAGCCACATCCAAATAAGTTTACAGGGAAATTAATATGTTACAAAACGAGAACCACTAAGAACTCAACCATACCTTCGATATGATGTCCTGAAGCCTGTATAGTATCGCGTCTTCATCAAAATAATCATCAACTGGCACAGAAATTGTATTGGAATCATCTTGTTCCAGAGGATGCTCAGGCGCAGGAAGACTGATCAGATCTTCAATTCGAGGATCGGTCTCATCAAAGGAATGACTTTGAATTTCTAAAGGACATGGCTGAGCGATTGATTCATTGCTGCTAAGAACTTGATGGCCTAGTTGTTGTTGTTGTTGTTGTTTCTGAATAGCAAGCATAGCCTGCAATTGCTGCCGCCTCCTTAATTTTTCAATTTTTTCCTGAGGAGTCATGGTCAGAGGCTTGATTGAGTCAGCAGGATTCACCATATCAGGAGACACTTTGTAGCCAGAAAGTAGAGGTTGATGCCTAAGATCTTCTGATTGGGCCTGTGAAAGTAATGGCATTGCAGGATATGTATTTGTAAGGTTTTCATTGACAGGAGATTCCATGTACGGATTCATGATGTTCCGGCATAATGTCTCAGCTCCTTGAAGCCGCTTCTGTTGTTGTAAAATTGGAGAGGGAGAAGATTGTGTGGCAGAAGGTGCTAATTGATTCTCAAATCGTCTCAATGAACTTGTTGAAGGAGACCAATTTTCATAATTCTGCAATACTTTTTCCTCTTGTTCCCCCTGTGAACTTTTCTGGGCTTTCAACATATTATTTTGCTCAAAAACCTGGATTTACACAAACACACACAATGAGAAAAAGATAGAACTTGGTCTCTTTGATTGAGAACAAGATGGACACGATTTTCTTTTATCAGATCAGTAACACACTATTATAAAATGGTTGTCTAATGTATCCAAGCAAATCATACAAAAAAACCATGGATACACAAAACAGACACAAATTAAACAAAGGTGAAGTTACAAGGGAATACTAACACAAGAAACACAAGAACAGCACCATTTTAACACAAGGTGTAGATAAAAAAAGGTACAATTTAACACAAGAACAGCACCATTTTTTTTAGGCAAGAAAAAATATTAATGAAATAAGTGAAAGGAAAAGGAGATTGCAATCCAACGAGGGTCTGTCAAGATCCCTAGGATAATATCAACACTTGCAATTCTTTCTTTTCGCACCTATCTTCAGGACTAAATTTTTCATCTGGTGGACCCTTAGCTTTAGGGATTAGATTGTTAAAGGGCTATGGCAAGACAAATAAAGGCAGAAGAGAGTGAAAAAGGCTGACTGGAGGGAAGAGAAAGAGAGCTGGGTGCAGTGAGTACCATTTGGGCTAAGGGCTGCGCTGGACAAAAGTGTGTTTGTGGAATTGGAGAGATTTATTAAGTGGGTTTGAAGGGTTTCTGGGAGGCAGGCAGATTGTGGTTTTGTGAGGGAGAATGCCTGGTATCTCAAATACCAAGTTGGAGTGGAGAAAAGGATCTTTCTTCCTCCTTATCTTTTTTGTTTCCAGTGTTTTTATTGTTAGTGAGCTTTACGTGTAAGACTGTATTTTCTGTCATTTTCAATAATAATTTTTTCTCTTGGTTTCCACTAAGAAGGAAGGGTCTATCTTTCTTTCGATATTGAATATAAATTCAGTGTTGGATCTCAATCATTTGGCTTGGGTTCCACCATTTTCGTATTAGAGCTACTATAATTATTCATTTTATGAAGAGAAACTCAGATTGGTTTTTATTACCTATAAACAATAAGGGACAAACAATAAACTCTTGCACGCATATGATTTGAGCTTACAATTTGAAATTGATAAATCTCCAAACTTTTTGTAAGCTCACTATGTTTAATAAGGAGGAATACATAAAATGATGTTAGTTGAATTTTTCATATTCTGCGCCAAAGAATAGGAGACAATCATCTTATGGTACTATTATAAGGTTCTAGAATAAGAAATGAAATACCTTATCAGTAATTTGACTTACTGTTACAACATTTTGAGAAGCTAAGCCAGAGGCCACAGAAGTGACCGTTCCTCCTGTCTCATGATTCGCCTGTGGGAAAAAAATGGAATGAGAAATTTCTTTACTTCACTAAACAAGTTAAACTTAAAACTGAATGGTTCATTGATTGTGCATGCTGCCAGTTCACTGGACATACCAGCTGCTCCTTTACTGTAAGCTTGCTTCTAATCCCAGCATAACCCACATCAACAGAAATTTCAGGTGCATTTTGTGTATCTTGGGATGCAGGACCAGTGATTTTGTCTTTACAGAGAGTATATGATTCATCATCATCACACTGAACGGACGTTGCTTTAATTTCTGAAGGCTCAAATCTGTTCCTTAAACCACTTGCTGGTTTTGTGTCCAAGGATATGGGTGCAGGGTTGTTACTCTCATCTTTTGAAGACCACAGCTCATCACCATTATCAATTCTCACGTGGCTAAAAATAGGGTCATCATTGCTGCAAAACCGTCACTTGTGAGAATATTGAGTCAGACTAAATCCATTATGAAATACAATAAATTACATAACAATTAACAGTAACATGAATATCAAAAGATAAACACTGTCAATAGCAAACTTGGTTCAGTCCAATTACAAGGACCATCTAGTGAAATCCAAGGAAGTATAAAAATATTGCAAAACAAAAGCATTCTAAAATTAAATAAAATAAAATGAACCGGCAAAAGGAAGTCTCATTCATGTTTTGATCAGTCGGGTTGTTTTAAAAAAGTACTTTATCGTTAAAGTTCTCCTCAATAAATTTAAAGTGTTACTTCCAATCGATGCATCCACAAATGGGCCTTGTGACCATAGCTAAAACTTTCCCTTTTTAACTTAGATGGAGCCATGAATACTCTTGTGACTGCAATACTTGTTCAAGTAGCGTCACTCTTTTGATGTCTCAAAGTGTGATGAGTGAGATAAATTTAGTCCTTTGATTTTCTTAGTCAACTTCTAGAACATGTTTGTAAAATATAGTGGTGTGTGAGAGTAATCTTTAAGATATTTATGGAATCTCCAACGTAAAGACATCAAGACAATGTGTATATATCATTTAGTTCATGACACAGATTTTCTACTCTACCTGAAAATGTGATCAAGGTCATCAAAACTTCCTATACTAGCCCAGCTATAGTCAATTAAATCTCGTTGTTCGTTCCCCCTGTGTTCATTCTGGAAAAATTCAACATTCCTATCCGGTTGAATGGCATCTTCTGTCAAATATGCATGCAATTAGAAAAGGCCAACAAAAATTGCATAGTGCAAGTGATTTTTAGTTTTTTTAGAGAGATAAAAACACTTGTGCACAGAAAACACTGGTAGGAAAAAGGCTACAGTACACACATGCACAGAAACCCATGCTATTTAGTGTTTAATCATAATTCCAGTAATTAAGAAATTTACTACCTTTCGATGAGCTTTGCCTGCTTATTTCACTTAAGCTTTTAGATACGTCAGTTCCCAGGGCACCCTGATCAGTTTTAACTGCACTAGATAAAGATAAGTCAGGCCAGGAGCTTTTTGCATATCCTTGGGGAGATGGTCCTTTATTATTATCAATGTTTGAACTGCTTCCTATCTTTTTGCCTTGAAAATCAATATTAGGCTCTGGTTTCTTCTGTTCAGCAAGTGTAACGCCAGCAGCTTCCTGAATCCACTCTTTCTTGTTGCAAAGATCCTCAGTTGTCTCTGGGAAAGGCACAATATGTTCATCACTCTCAGTAGCATCACCCCATATTATGTTGGCTAGCTGTAAAGAAGCCAATATAAAGCATCTAATAAATATGGATAAACAAAATAGTCAACAAGAAAGAGAAAAGCTTTGAAATCCAGCAGTATTAGCATTTTTACACATTGCTAAAATTCATTTCCCAATCAAGGTTCAGATGTCTCGTTACACTCTCTTTATATGACTGTCAACTACTCTTTTTAAATGTTCCCTCCTAGCTCATCCTTATTACACCTTCCTTTTGCTCCTCTATTTTTCTGTCTGCCATGGTTCTCAATATTTGAGTCTTCTTCTTGACCCATAGTTCCCCCTTTTCTACTCCTTGCGGCACACTTTGTTTCCTATCGTGTGTTTTGGAGGCAGCAGTGGGTTGGGACACATCAGAAATTTATAAATTCTATTTTTCTCCACAAAATTTTTATTGACAGCGGTCTTTCCCAAGATAAGCTCATGAATTCAGTATTCCATCTCAAACGTCTCAACTACACTATCATGGGTAGAAAGGCTTCATGAGTTGCATCTCAAATTTCATGGGCAGCCCTGAAAAGAATATAAGTCTCACCTATCTCTTCGCTCATATTAATTCATCTTTTAAATCCCACCTTGTTCGGAGTTAGACCTCAAAGATACACCAATGACAGAGCATATGTTTGTCACAGCTCCCGTAATGTGTATGACATATTTACATCAATTCACATCTGGTTGTAGGTTGGAACAATACTTGTGTACTACTAGCCATCTCCACAATCACATTCAGATGTGATTTTTTGAATCCCTTCCCGGAATTTGGCCCTACAAATTATAATATTGTTACGTCTAACTCAAACTAGGTTCAGGTAATACTTCAATATGAGGCTTCTTGTCTTCAACCCTATACCATCTCCATATGGAGGTCAAGGTGCATCGCATATCTTCTCTCAGAAACCAGTTAAAACCCAATCCCAGTCCCCATCTCCAACTTCATTCACTACATTAAGTTAATACTAGAACATAGTTGCAAAAATAAAACAGTCTGACTCCAAACATTCCTGGTCTCATCACGTGATTGCAGCTGAATAACTGATTTTTTTTTTTAGAAGTCCCTTATCCTCACCAATAACTCACTTTGGCATATTCTAAAGCAAGTTCAGGATGCTGTAAACTGAAGAGTAGCAGCAAAGTGTTGAGCAAACCAGTGAATTCATGTTATTCTCCAACCAACATGCCTAAATAATTCAGCAAACATCTGAAAATAATGAAAAGAGATCGAAGTTCATTTCTTCTTCCCTCCTTGTTCGGAGTTAGGCCTCAAAAATACACCAATGACAGAGCAGACGTTTGTCATGGCTTCCATAATATGTATGCCATATTTACGTCAATTCAAGAAATATTTCACATCCAAGATAAGATTCAAGATGTCCTTAAGCCATTTTAACAACCATAAAACAAAAGGACACTAAGACAGTGTAATGACCAAGTAATGGGAAATTGATGGGAAATTGAGGCGAATTCATTAATACTATACTATAGTATTCTGAAACTATATATACAGATAACCAAGTAATGAATTCGCCTCAATCTTTCATTATTACTATACTATACAGATAACAAACCATCAACTTAGAACACAGCTAAAGAATCACCAAAAGAAAAATTGACTCACATCTTCGTCGTTCCAATCAAACATTTCTTATATATTCACCGCAGCAATCTTCAAAGCGAAAACCAGAATCAAACACAATCCAGTGAGTTAGCTCACTCATCGCCGGATTCCGCAGAAAGAATCACAGGTAAAGTAGCCCAACACTACCAATCGGGCCTAGAAAACAGCAGCTTTCAGAGAAATCACAGAAAGGAAAAACAGAAACGCATGCAACGAGAGAGAGAGAGAGCGAGAGAGAAAAGCAAAGCTCATCTCCTTCCTCTTCAAAGTTCACATGGTAAAACGGTAACGGAGTTTCCATAGGATGGGCGCGAGAGATATAGAGGGAGAGGGATGGGGCCCATCGCATGCGACATCACGTGGGTCGTTGCGTGATTTTGTGAGCCACGTGGTTGACACGTAGGAAGAAGGCATATCAAAATTCCTGGCTAAGAGACGTCTATCTAATATTGAGCTGTGATTGGTTGGGACCCTCGGGTCTCGGATCCAAGCTATGTATCGGGTGGGTCCAGGATGCGGCGGGTTTGGTGGATGATGTCGTTTTAAAGGTCTCTTTGGCATGCGGCTTCGTGACCCTCCTAAAAGCCACATGTCTCGTCTTCTTCCATAAATAAATATTACAATTATTCAAACGTGCCTAGAATTGACACTTGATTTTTTATTAATTTCTTCATGAATATATGTATATCGTTTCTATAATTATATGTTATGGAGTAACATTTAAAGTTAACAAATGGTCTAAAAATCTTAAAAAAAATATTTATCTTCTAGAATACACATAATATAGAAAGGAGAGAGAATTTGGCTCAGCCTTTTCTTTTCTTTTTATTGTAATTTTTAGTTTAGGGATTTAAATAGACACATATTTAGAAATGTATATTTTAACTTATCATTTGTTTCTGCCGAAAAATCTTATTATTTATTGGTTAGCTTATGTAAAATTTTCCTGAATTCTATTTTTAAAACTTCGACAAATACCCATTAATAAATAATTATTTTTAAAATTAATTTAGTTGAAAAATAATTATAGGTAAAAAATAAATTATATCTATCCATGGATTAGCAAATAATAGTTTAAGAAATAGAAGATGCATCCAAAGTTAACCCTGTCAAATACTTAAATAAACATTTTGTTTGATGTCGTCAATATTCTTCTGACGGCCAAAAAAAGAAAATATTATGACAAGTCATCTTGTGCACAGAAAGAAAATATCTGGGATGCCAGTAAATTGAGATTTATTCCTTAATTGCATTGGAACAAGCCATGTGCTTGCGAAAGATAGTGTTAACTAAACCACTTCTGTTCTTTTGGCTATTAAGAAAATCAGTGTGTATATATATAGAGGGGGGGGGACATGTATAAGGATGTTTAATTTAGAGTTAATGATTAATTTCGACATAAAAAATTATAATTTAGACATATTTTTGAGCTAAATAGCAAAACATTGATTTTGTTTAATTTAAAATTAATGTCTACTCAGATTGAATTTGTAATCAATTGCAAACAGCAAAACATTGATTTTGTTAAAAATGATCCAAATACCCCTCTTATAATGCTAAGATATATTTTTGAGCCAAAACATTATTTCTTAAATTCATGAACGTGTGTTTCAGATTAGTCTTTAGAGAGAATAAATTTGAAGAAAAATAGTTTAAAAGAATATTTTTTGAAAAATAATTTTATAGAAAAATAATTTTTATGGAAAAAAAAGATATTATTCTCCTATAAATTAGGCTCAAACCATGGTTTTGATTAAAAAATATATATTGCTAAAAATTATTTAGTGTTTGGGTTGTTCCCCCCCCCCCTAAATCATGATTTTTTTTCTTAAATCCATGGTCTTGAGGAGCATCCAAACAAACACTTAAGGAGCTTATGCTAATCAATTGTTATAAATCATAATTCAATATAATCGATTTTATAAATCAAAATCTAAAATATATTCTTCCTACTTCTACTCCAAACAAAGAATCTCTCTGTTCACCTCCCTTTATTCATACACACACACATACACCAGCAATGCACTGCATGGATATATTATAAAAGGATTTGTTATTTGTGTGAGAATTGAAATTGGTTGAAAGGCAAAGAAAAGTAAATAAAAGGTTATGACAAAGTGATATATTATATTATTCTGTGTTATATGATTTTTTGGAGGGGAAAAAACTCTTTCGAAATTTATAATTCTAAACAAACTGAACTTAATGTTATGCATAAAGTTACCACATAAAGTTAAATAATAAGTAATGATAGGTATATTATATTGGGAAAATGACGATGAGGTTTTGTGTAAGGGATTTTATAATTAAACAATCTTATAAAATCACGTATTTATCAGCAAGTCCCTTGAAATTGTTAACATAACTCATGTGGTTGTTATTAAAAACTCCATCACAGCTTATGGGATTATTAATGGGACTTGACAGTAAATATATGATTTTGTGGGACTGTTTAATTGTAAAATTACTTACATAAGACCTTATCATCATTTTTCCTATTATATTTATATGTATGGTATCAAGTAAAAGGACAAATTTTTTTTTCATCAAGAATGTACTTGGTTTGCCCAGATAATATAGTACTAAACTTTGTTTTTTTTTTGCCAGCAAAGGTAACATTAAACTAAAACAAAGGAAGTTACAGAGTCTCAGAAGTACAAAACAAAGCAACTAACTAAAGATAACAAACAAAAGTCAAACAATAAAACACAGATGCAGAAACAAACAGTTAACAGATCAACAAAGCAGCAATAAAAGTCACTAGCAGCAACCACCAACGAAGCCTTAGACTGCGACAGAGCTCGAGAGACCCATATGAAAGGGTAAGAGCCGTCCACTGAAGCTTTGATGAACCACACGGCTGCCAAATATGCTTCCCTGGGAATCCATATATAATCATGGTTCATAATCAACTTCCTTAAGAAAAGAAACTCAAGGATGACTATAAACATAGCCATAGTCAGAAAAACATTTGCATCCTGATAAAAGATGAGAGAATCACCACTTGAGCCCAATGAAGAACAGTTTGTCCATACACGCTGAATAGGCACATGTCTTGCCATAAAAAGAACAATGTGAACATTCACATTGAACAGGCACATGTCTAGCCATCGAAGAACAGCACGTACAAATCCACTGAACAGACTCAAGATAATAATTCTAATTTGAGCATCATAGACCACTGTCATTGAGTTATGATCCACAAAAATACCAACCATCAGCACATTGAAGAGTGTTACAAACCAACTAGATCTTTTCTTAGAAATAGAATCAGTCGCCATCAATTTACCACTATAAACTTCCATTCCATCCCTTTTTCGTCTGAAAACATTCCACACCAATTCAACCAGGACAGTGGCATCAATGGTAAGATTTCCTGGCTTAAATCGTGCTCTGATCAGACTGCATTTACTCCTAGTTTCACTAAAAGGATATGTGAACCTAGCTACAACTGGTTTCCACACTTCAATATAATTTATATTGTTAAAAACAATGTACTCAGCAACAAATCCAACCCCATTATGCTTCTCAATACATAAATCCAAAGTAACTCTGTAAGAATCAATTACAATGTTAGGATAGCTTCTTACCTCAGGCTCCCAAGCATTTAAAATCCTCTTCTCTAACCTCCTCTGCTCAACCTCCTCTTGTCCTAAAGTCTCAGCATCTTGAATAGCTAGGCTTCCCTTAGCTTTCCACAACACAGTTAAAGATAAATCAACAAAACCCTGTAGTTGAACAGCTCCTTTTCCGTCACAACCCTCTGAGTTGGCAATGTCATCATCAACTTCAAGTTCCTCCGGAGCGATGGACAGGTTATCTGAGGCAGAGGAAGCACCCACGGCTAGCGGAGAGGTTCCATCAAAGATATTGAGCCACACAACAGCAATATTGAGCTGGCATTAGGACTTGCGACAATCCTCAAGATGCAGGGGACATATCTGTGCAGAAATCCCCTGTGTCGCTTCATTTGCCTCAAACCGGCGTGAAGATTCCCGCGGCCTCAGAGCAAGAGAGGTGGAGACCAAAGCAAACAAATTGATTATCTCTGAAATCCTCAGTCTCCCTTCCTCAAGCGTCTGTACGTAGGTTGAAAATGACAAGCCCCAATATCCCTTTTTCAGCCATGGCTTCCAAACCCCTGAGGTTTCGATTTGTCGCCCGTTCGAGCAGCTCATCGCCTCCCCTAGCCCCGGAGGCACCCATCGGAGATCACAATCCGAGATCTTCAACCCAGAGCGACAAACACAAGACACCGCGCGCCAAACCGGGCCACCACCCTCAATATCCCCTTCAGCAAAATCCGTCGAACACGCAGCCTCTGATTGCCACACTCTGGGGCTACAGTCGAGAAGCACCATAAAAGGAGAAGAAGAACCCCAAGCACGATAATCCAGCGGAGACATCAGCCAAGCACGACGACCTGAAAAAACCCTAGCAAAGAGGGAAAATGCTCGACGACGCGAGAGTCCTAGTACTAAACTTTGTTGGCCAAAAGAATAAAATTTTAATAACCATCATATAAGACATAAAAAATTATAGGCATATGGAAATGGGACTCTTCGTAAGTTGTGACTCTTCCCATGCTAGTAATGAGTGGACTTACATTTAATTAGTTTTATTAATCTCTTAAAAAAATTAACTAACTGTTATATTATAGATTGGAACTAGTATATAATATTAATGCAGCAAAATCTAGATATGTATATATTCAAAAAAAATCTAGATATGTAGAATACATACGATTATTTAAAGCCAATCATAATCAACAAACAAACTCTTATATCATTCATCCAATTGCAGGCAAGATATCAAACACCTCTAACCATATTTCACTGTCAAGGTGGCCAATTATCGCACATATGATGTTACCTCAGATATCAAACATAAATCATAATTACTTACCTCACAGGAATCCAGAAAATTGATTAAAATTAGTTTTTCTCAATTTTTGTTCTCATGAAAATTTAGTTTTTTTTCATTAAATGTGTTTTAAGAAATAGATGATTTTTATACATTGAAGGGAGGGGGGGGGTTTGAATCCTTGACTTTTACTCACTGCTTATTCCTTTCCACAGGGCTTAATTGCTGTGTGTTTTGGTATTTTGCAAGCAATTTGTCACTAAAAGTATGAGGATTACAAGTAACATTTATTAAAAGTATAAATAAAAAAAAAAGAACTTAAACATGATATAGAGAATAAAGAAATCGATTTTAAGCAAAAATAAATTATAATTTTCAACATTTCAGCTTTTAGTACTATGGTCGAGTATTGCTAGATGCTTTTAAGAACTCATTATCTTTAAAGATAGTTGAGGCACTCATATGTGCCTAAAATTGGCTATCCAAAACTCTCCCAATAACAAGGACCTTGATCTTGATATGTTTGATGAGAGTAATAATATTGTTACAAATATTTTCAATAACATTTTCAACTTATATTGCTAATTTGCTTTTATAATTTTATTACTTTTTAATGAATATGATTTTACTTAATTTATTTGTAGAGGAAGATTCAGTAAGTGTCACTACAACCCTCTCCTCCAGTGAATTTGAATATGATGATAATGAAGATGAAGATTGATATTTGATAAAGATCCAATAGAGGCATGATTTAGTCTTCCTTTGTGTGTTGTACTGTTTCAAATAATTTTATTGTAAACTTTACTAATTTATAATGTTTCATTTTGACTGTTTGAGGTTTAGACATTAAAATGATGAATTGATTGTATTTAACATTTGTGACTAAATATAAACAGGTTCCTCATTACCCACAAAAGACTCACCAATATATTTGCAACCACTTGAAAGGGTTTAAATGAGATGAGGCATGGGTACGGGTTAGCTCGTACTTGTGAAACTTTAAATGGGCTGGGGCACAAGCTACCGAACTCACCCATTATTTGCCCATAATTTGAATTCATACTCTATTTGTTACTTTCAAATATAATTAAGAGGGTATAATCATTTTCAACAGTTAAACTGAATATGAGTAAGATGTTAGTTAGTTAATATAACATACTTTTTCTAAAACACATTAATAATTTTCCTTAACTCCATTCATGTCTCCCTTTTATGTGATTATTGTCAAATGAGCATCAATAGAGATAATTTGAAAAAGAAATTGACAAAATTAGTAATAGGTCATACAATTAGAATTAAAATCAAGTTCTCAATTAGGCTTCACATTAAGGATTACAAAAGTAATTAATAACTCTCTAGATAACTTATATTATGAATAAATGATTTTTTCTAGAAGGCCCCCTATATTTTAGGCCATTTTAGGCTAGAGGGAGTTTGAAAATTAGAGTTACTTGTTCGTATTTCTAATAAACATTGATGGCATATTTGAAATTTTTAGTATTTATATTTTACATTTCTCCCTATTAATTCTACATCAGTTTCAGTGCATTAATTAACTACTAATTTTTCTTATTCTTTCTTTTGTAAAACACCCAGTATCCATCATCTTTTCTGAATCATATTACTAGGTTTTTAAGCAACTGACTAATTCAACTTATGGGAGTGTTGACCTACAATGAAGGATACCATATTGCCTTCAAGTAATTATTACATGTATATATGGTGTTGATAACTCAATGATATCTCCAGAAATTTGTTTGGATGATTCTTGAAAGTCAGATTATTGCAGAATCACCTTGAACTTCAACGACCTTTAATTAATTTGAGGCCTACCTCACAAAACTTCCCTTGCAAATAATTTGTCTCCCACATGCAATCACTTCGTGTTTGTAATAATGAAATTATCTTTCCATATATGTTAAATTTCTTCTAATTATTTATACCATACTTAATACTAAAACAATTTCAAAGTACTTGAATAATTAAAAAAACAAGCTATCTATTACTATCTTCCTTAAATAAAATTCAGCCACCAAATTATTTATCATGTAAAGAGACAAAAGAGTTCTCTATTTACACTCAACAGATGAAATGCATTCTGGTAAAAAAACAATTAAAAGAGCAAACTGTAGGAGGGCTTGAATCTCACACAACCAACTAGAAGGGATAAAATGATTTCAAATCAAACTAATGAGTAATGAGTCCAATCAATTTTTTTAACAAAAAATTTGCACGAATACTCAAATCTTATAAAATCATAAATGGGTTTTTGAATTAGGTGGAACTGACTAATCCAATGCAAAATAATAAACCACAACCTTCCAAAATGCTTCGTATATTTAGGTTCACACTAGGGAATTAATTTTTGTAAAATAAAATATTGCACCCCTGTGAGATATTTAAAATTTTTTATTTTGGATGAATATTTTATTCAAATAATTATTTTAATCTATTAAAAGGGGAAAAATATGGGAACCAACACTCCTCCTGAACCCCACTTAAGAAAGATTCTCTAAAAAAACATTTAGACTTTTTTTTGGCACATTGAAAAAATAAAAATTACATCATATCCATACTTATGACTTATGAATGAGATGATTCCTCTCTCTCCATTCTTATATACTACCACCTAGTCTTTAAGATAATATCTACTTTGTAATGTAATTTTTTTACATTGAAAACTAGAATTTATATTAAAGACTAGAGGTAGTATTAGATAATATTTTTTTAAAGATAACATTAGTAGTTTATTTAATTTTTTAGTATCATATTTATTTGCATCATCATTAGTTATAGGTTACTCTCACTGCACTAATTACTCAATGGTCCTATTTAATTTGCTCGATCATTCTCTTAGCCTCTCTCTCCTTAAATGTAAATAAAGGTGTTTTTGAAAATCAAATTATAATTTTTACATATTTATTACGTTTAACTTATAAAAATCGGTATTCATCCAATCTAAAATATAAATCACTTTTCAATCACCTCTTTGGCACTAAGGATAGTGGTGGCTCTCCCTTTTCCTTAATATCCAATGTGTACCGCCAATAAATAGGAGTAAATGGAAATATTTATACATGTAAGGCTGGGGTTGTAGTTGTTTTTGGAAAATTTGATGAGTTAATAAAACATCGGTTTTAAAGAATGAGTGACTAGAAATAGATTAGAGCAGCATATTGACATTTTTGTCACGGTGCCACTAGAGTCAAAATGGACAAGGAGACCTTTGGCAAATTCTTTTTGCATATAATTAATGGCAAAATAGCAAATATAACTCTGATTTTATTTTCTAGGTGCATCCAGCACCCTAATATTTTTTTTTGGTGCAATTTTACCTCTCATATTTTTAATTTGATGCAATTTCATTCCTCCCCTAACTTTTAGTTAATTCTTTTAGAGAAAATTAATATTTTAGTCTCCAACTTTTAATTTACTTATAATTCAATTCCTTAAATTATTTTATGAAATCAAGCTAATAAAAAATGAGTATCCAAGTCCCTCAACAATTTTTCATGAGAATTCCAGAAATTAAATTTATTTACAATAATTTATCGATTTATGGTCTGAAAGGCCATATTTTCTTTTAAAGCTAGTTTAGAGTTAGAATAATAAAAATTTTTCACTATGTCTAAATTTCATAGAAACAATCTACATAGCTCAATTTTTTATGAGAATTTTAGAAATCAAATTAATTTTTTAAAATTCATCCATTTGGGAAAGAAATGCCACATCATATTATATGGCTTGTTGGGAAGTCAGAAGAATGGAATTTTTTCAC
>QFDD01002214.1:0-22900 GCA_006871305.1 Vachellia collinsii | reverse complement strand
GTCTGTGTGTCTGTGTGTGTCTGTGGGTGTGTCTGTGTGTGTGTGTGTCTGTATGTATGTATGTGTGTATGTATGTATGTATGTATGTATGTATGTATGTATGTATGTATGTATGTATGTATGTATGTATGTATGTATGTATGTGTGTCTGTATGGATGGATGGATGTATGGATGTATGGATGGATGCATGTAAACCTATTTCCGCCCTTATCTAAGCTGCTACTATGGTAGCGGTGGGAATTTTTCTTGTAGCCCGCCTTCATATGTATGTATGTACGTACATAACGTATGTATGTTAAATTTAGTTGCAGTACTAGCTATATGGTGTAATTAAAACTTCTATTTACATAGCCCCAACCTAACCCTAACCCTAAATCCTAAAACTTGTGTGAATTTACTATGTCACAAACACACACATATTGATTCACTTGAAGAGATTCTCTTATTCTTTGTTTCATCATTTGATCTTGATATATTTTATGATATGGATCAACCTCGTAAATTAAGGATTTAATCAGTTAAAACCTTAGAGAAACTTGTTTTTAGATTCTTAGCTATAAAATGTTTTATAAAAGTTAAACAAACTTTTGCAACCTAACCATATTATATCCTGAATACTTAACACAAATTAATACTTGCAAAGAAAACTTCTTAATTCATCAACTCCCCAAATAACTGAATATAACTGTATTTATAAATAAGGAAACTTACTAATCTTAATATGATTTAAAATATCAAGAAAAAATAATATTCTAAATATTCTAAAGATAATATACTCAATGGATTTTATAAGATAAGACCATCTAATAGGTATTCTAAGGATTTATTCAAAGAGAAGTATACTAAATCTTGAGAACTAAATTAATAACTAAAACATAAAATATCTAAAAAAATATTAATGTTCATCACATCTCAATCCTTGATGAACCTTTTTTAGCTGTTGGATCCCCATCATTTTACCTTTTGATGACCAAAACCAACACACACACGTTACATTAGTTGCAATTCTTACATGGTCTAAAACTTCTGTTTGCATAGCCCTAACCCTAAAGCCTAAACGTGTTTAAAGTTTTAGTATGTTCCACTTATGAAAAGCATAGTATATATGTTCCACTTAGGAAGATAAAAAGATAGGTGTGGCTTCAGTATTGTGAGGCCCACGTATACAGATATAAGACTCGTTAATTTATGTCTATATACCTCTCTTTAATTTTAATTCTCTAAAGGACTTCAAAACATCAAATTTAAATTATCACCGTTTAACTTTTTGGGCTTAGAAACCGCCTTGATCTTTAGGCCTTGTTTTTCACTAAAATTGAAGCAAAGATCATATATGTGTGTGCTGCTTCATATAATTCTAATATAGAAATTAATTGAGATGTTTGTTCTATTTCTAAATGTAAACATTTCAATCCATTTATCCTCTAAATTTACAATTTTTTTCTTCAATTAAAATATTTCTAATGATTGTAAATGAACGTTAGAGAAGGGTTTCTATAAATGATTAAAGGGACCATTATATTAGGGACAATTTTTAAACAAATAACTTACTCAACCAATTTTCTTACAAATTAATAATTTAAATCCTACATTTAGGTTGGAGAATATATATACATATATATATATATATGATTATTTTCTTACTCTCCCCAAACAAGCTCTCCCTATTAGCTTCAAGCCCCTTAAAGAAAAACAAACACACACCTCTTAACAAGCATGCATATCCATTACCATAATGGTTTGTATGTGTGTAGAGAACAAATTATGCATTTGGGAGCACACAAGGTGGGTTGGGGTATTACGTTTAAGACTAAAGCAAACATGATCTCTACTAGTTTTTTTTATTTAGGACCGCAGAAATACATACACTCATGGGCTTTTCATGACCCTTCATTATTCTAATATAAATATTGATGCATATCCATTATTATATATTATATAGTGGTTTATATGTGTGTAGGATTTACTTCAGAGAATCATGGGATGTCAGGAGAAGTGATAAAGAAAGCATTTTTGGAAACAGAAGAGGAGTTTCTAGGAGTAGTGAAGGAGCAGTGGGAGAAGAAGCCATTGTTAGCATCAGTGGGATCTTGTTGCTTGGTAGGCATAATCTGTAATGGCATGGTGTACATTGCAAACGCAGGAGACTCTCGTGCTGTGTTAGGCCGTCTCCACAAGGCACATAAAGATATCAAAGCCATTCAGTTGTCTTCTGAGCACAATGCCAGCATGGAATCTGTCAGGAACGAGCTACATTCCTCTCACCCGCATGATCCTCACATCGTAGTTCTCAAACACAGGGTCTGGCGTGTCAAAGGCATCATTCAGGTGTGTGTGTTTGTGTCAGAGTTGATATATTTTGTGTAAGCTATTATTATATCTTTGTCACAGTTTTAGTGTGCGTCAAAAGAAGTCTCACATTACTTAAGGTAGAAGAAGCCTTCGTGAGTGTACATGCGCGCTAAGGGCATGCTTGCATTGGTTTTTGAATAATAGATTTTGGGGAAAAAAATATATTTTTGCCAAAAGCTAGACCGGTGTGCTTCTTTGAAACTATTGGGCGTCAGAATATAGATTTTGAGCTTTAGTGGGTGTTTGGCTGCTTTACTCTAAAATCATTGTTCGGATCGAAATTGGCATCCAATCCAAACACAAACACGCACACTCTTAGTGTTTGGGTTGTTTTTTTCAATTCAAAATCTAAGTTTTTTCTTAAATAAAACTTAAGGGATGTTACAACCTTGCTTCCAAAGACACTAAGATGTGAATTTAGGCTGACAAAAGGTTGGAGAAGAGGAGTGGGTTTTACATGCATAACAACCGGCCACAACAGGCTAGGGCAGTTGAAATTTGCTGGGTTACCAACCACATTTTGTGTCTCGGAATAACTCTGAAACAAGAGTGTTTTCTAACACTACGACTTGAACTGTGATTTTCCAATATTAATTCTCAACCTATAGTTAAGCTTTGCTTGTATGTGACACGCATGCAGATTTCGAGATCCATAGGAGATGCATATCTGAAGAGGGCAGAGTTTAACAAGGAACCACTTTTGGCGAAATTTAGAGTATCAGAGCCATTTGAGAAGCCGATCCTGAAAGCAGAACCAACGATCAGTGTGCAGAAACACCACCCAGATGATCAGTTCATTATATTTGCATCAGATGGCTTATGGGAACACTTGACCAATCAAGAAGCTGTTGAAATCGTTTACAACTATCCTCGCAATGTAAGCTTTAATTAATTCATTAATTTTCAGATCATTCCATAAGTTTCCTTTAATTTAATACCAGCTTTATTACCTTTTTTCCACCTCTGAAAGCATTATTACCTATTTGACCTCACATCAAGCCCTTTAGCAGTTAAACCCTAACTCACTCAAGCAAAACATGCATGGGACTTTAATTTCATGTCCTTGTTAGAAGAGGTAAGAACAAATGGGTGGGTAAGGAGTAGTAGAAAGAAATCACATGGCTTGAGACTTTGTCCTTGTTAGAAGGGCAGAGAATAAATGGGGGAAAAGAGGTGGATTAAAGCTAGAAACCATATCTTAACTCAATCTTGAGGGTTTTTATTAAGTTGAACTCTACCTGTTGTGATAATGAAGCTTAACTTCATCTAATGTGAGAATGATGAAAAAAGTGGAATACTTCTCTGGTCCTATTTATCGGACGGAGAATGAAGGTTTTATTTGATTTACAATTCTACCCATTATTTATTACATATTGACTTATGTGTGTGTGTGTGTGTGTGCAGGGAATAGCTCGGAGGTTGGTGAAGGCGGCAATGTGCGAGGCGGCGAAGAAGAGAGAGATGAGATACTCAGACCTGAGGAAGATAGAGAGAGGAGTGAGAAGGCATTTCCATGATGACATAACTGTCATCGTTTTGTATTTGGATTCCCATCTCATCAGTCGCACCACTTGCCGTGCCCTTTCCTTTACCCTCCGATCTTCTGCTCATCTCTCCTCTCCTCCTTCTCCTTCTCATTCTCAATAATGAACCAACATTTCTCATGTTTCATTTATTATCAGCATTAACAATATTCTATTTCAACCTCTCTCTCTCTCTCTCTAAAATCCATGCATCTATCTCTTTATAATACAGAGCCGCGCAAGTTCTGCAAAAATCTCTGTACAAGAGCGAGAATAAAGAAAGTAAGAAAGGATCGAGTTCCATTATTCTGTGTGTGATGTTTCCATAAATGTATATTTAGGGTTAAGTGACATGTGGTACCTGAAGCACTTAGCATCACAAAGTAATTTTTGGATAGATGTATCTAATACTTTAAATTATTTTTCAGTAGTAAGTATCATTTAGTAATTTTTAATGCATTTAACACCTTAAAGTATTTTTTAAACAACAATCAATACCCTAAAGTAATATTTTACAAGCACAATTATGTCACAAGTTTCTTTATGATATGGAATGATAAAATAAAAAAACTTTAACACTTTGGATGTATCATAAATTACTAGAAGATAATGAGTGTGTGACTAAAACAAATATTTTAGGCTGCCGGATGTAATTTAACCCAAACCTACTTTAATCATATCTCATTTCTTATATCATTTGTTTCTTTAAGATTGATCGTGTGATCTTAATTAGCATTATTTCATACTTCCTCTTAAAACAGGACATGTTCTACCGGCAAGTGTTAATTAGTTCAAAATATAAGACACCATCAAAAGCTAATAATATTAATGTTTTTTTCATAAATGTTCTTATTAATTTTATTGTAAAGAGATATTTATAAGGAAAAAATTAAAAATAATTAAAATAGATTGATATTAATTGAAGAATAAATAATAATATTAAAAGGTAGTGATAACATTTTATCATTTCAATGATACCAAACACTTTCGTATTCTTCTTCCTTTTTTTTTCCTTTTTTTTTTATACAAAGGCAAGCGTCCAGCTTGTAAATTACAAAAGCCGACTAATTAAACTGTGCTACTAGGGATCTGTGGCATAAAACCACATTATAATCCAAAAAGGTCGAAGCACGTACGCAGTAGGCAGTACTAATAGAATAGCATAACCATGTGTAATCCCCGTTAGCTGTTGTAGTAAAATAATCAGTATATCTTAGCCATTCCAGTTTAAAAGTACGAGAGATCTTAAATCCTTAATTCCCCCAAACAATGGGTGTTTCAACCCAGAATCCACTAAAAGTATATGCAGGCCCTCCAAAGAGTGTATATATATAGTTTAACGTTATCTAATCCTAGTTGGTGGCATATCTTTAAGACATTATAGATACATGCATGGAGCTCCACAGCAATTGAGGTAGTGTACCCTAACTTGTGATGAAATCCTCATATCCATTTGCCTCAGTGATCTCATATAACGCTACCACAAGCAGCCTCTCCTCTATCATTGTGTAAAACATCTACATCTACTTGTACAAACCTCATAGAGGGGGAACCACTGTGCCTCAGACCGATTAGGAACATGAAAGATTTGGTGACGGAAGCGTACGTCATCTCCACTCCTTCCATAAGATGGTGGATGCATGGATTGATGAATTATCACTTTCGGTTGATCATATAGACTCCTTTAAAAGCTTTTATGCATCGATTCTTCTATATGAAACAACATACCATATACCAAACACGTTTGGCCATGGCCATCGAGAAGTTGCTTGCATGTTGCATGTGTAGTTTTGTGTATTCCATTTTAGCTATTCTTGCAAAGCACAAGAGAGAAAGACAAAATAATATAATGGTTTATTTAAATATGGCCTCAGAGTCTGTTTGCTATCTCACTGTGTCTCAGTCAGTGTATGCAATATAGTCTCCTCACATCCATACTCAAACGGACACTGGTTTTGCACACTCATAAGATGCGTATCTCTGAGTGCATTAGTAATAGTCCTCTCATGAAATACTTACCATACGAAGAATTTCGCTCTTTTCGGAATTGCCCAGCGCCTATTTGCTGCTAGTAAGTTCCATTTGGCCACCTTTTTGGCTGATGATAGATCATGGCGTATGCTAATTTCACACTGAAGTTACCGTCTGCAACCTTTCGCCAACATATATAAGCAATAATATTCACTCCCCTTGGGGAAGTTACTATCATATATAATTTTATCCACAACCCTGTTGGAGGATTTTCAACAATCTGCAAGCCTGAGTGTTGTAGCCACTGCTTAAAGTTCAAAGTGCGACACACACTTATATAAATTTTCCCATGCCTTTATTATATCTTTTCAAACCTCTGACTGCTTCCTCTTTTTGCTAACCTTAGGGCTTCTTCTTTCTCTCCACAGTAGCACGTAATGCGCAAACACTTAATCCATTGAGCCTCAGGTTTCAAAGTACACCCCAATAGAACTTCATAATGAAGCTTTGTTTTGATAAAGAAGATCTTTAATTCCCAGGCTTCATAATTAATCCTTAATCATCAACTTTCTTTCATTATAATGAGAGCCTGTTAAACAAGGGTATTTTAGTCAATATAATGTATACGACGTCCATCTTTTACCACCCCCAAGGAATCCTTAATTAACTTATAGCACAAAACAATGAAGTAACCATACGGATTAACGGTAAAAACTATTTTTTTAATATGATTTACGATCTATAAGATAAATATATGATATGGGTTTTATTTCGGCTTGTATCAACATATTTTTTTAATTCCAATTCAAACAAGCCTGTAATTAATTAGTATTTCTAAAATATTTTAATCTTTACAAATATACCTGGCCTTCATTAAATGATAAATATAACCCTACTAAATTAACAGGGTCAAGTAATTTTTTTTATTTGTCAAGAAATTTTTTGAAATAAGCACATTAATTATTATTAACATTACGTAAAATGTCTTATAAATTGAATCATAAAACCTTAACGGGCTATCTAGTGGGGTTATAAAATTTTAAAGAGCATATGTGAAATAAAAAAAGCAAGAAAAATCAATTAAAACTTTTTAACTCCACTTTTCTAATTTTTCATAATCCAACTCAACAATTTTTCTCACTCTTTCCTCCTTGTCCCTCGTACCAATCGGCCCCTAAGCAGTGATTTACTGTAATAATAAAACCTTTTAGATGGATTTAATTGAGATTCTACCTAATATTTTTTACACTAATTAAAAATCTCTTAATTTAATTAGGAGCCACATATAACTTTGCATAACAATAATTTGTGTACATCTTGCGATTGAAGGTAATACTTGAATTGTAAAGGACTCTAAAGTCTCTTGATTTGAGGATATCATAAGATGCAACTTAAAAGTCAGACCAATCAAACTACTTGCTAAGCAACACCGTTCAACCGCGTTGAGTGCAGACCAACAAACTTAACTTCTCCCCATTCATTCAACCACCTTACCAACTTCCACGTTATATCAAAGCAGGGATGTTAAATTAATATTAATATATTAATTAATACTCTATAATTTGAAATAATTTGTTACTTATTAATCGTCATTTCAATTTAATGTGAAAAATTTAGCATTTGCACTGTCATGTTTTTTTTTCTTGTTTTATCACTTGTTATGTATCGTCAATGAGATGATAGTACTTTGATCAAAAAATGAGATGATAGTACAAATATATGTAGGATCACCAAAGAAATATAATACTTCCTGCTAGTTAGATAGGTAATTTCTAAATAATAAAAAAATTAGTTAATTACTTATAATAAATGTGTTAATTTTACTAAAATACACTCTTTAACCATTACCGTGAAAACCCCATTTAATATATACAAATACAATTGCTAAGGATAGCTTAAAGGGGGAAAAGCTTTAGAAATTTACGTGTAAAAGTTGACTAAGATCTTACATTTAAAAAAAAAAAAAATCATCCACTAACTCTTAAGTTTAGGATCATAGAGCAATTAACTAGCAAAGGCATAAAAAATCTGAACACACACTTGCTAAATTAAAATCAATCATAGGATGTTCCGTAAATTAAAAGGTGTTGTATCAATGACATTTGAAGCAAGCAGGTATTGAAGGAAAATTTCAAGTAAAAAAGCTAGTTTAATCAGATCAGACTCATTCTAAATCGGTCAAAGCCTGGTTGATTTGTAAAAAAGGAAAAAAAAAAAAAACCTTTTTTTATTCAAATTAAACAATTGAATCAGAATTTTCACTCTTACAATTATTTACGGATTGTCCGAGAGTACCAAGTTGTGACACAGAATTACAATTCAAGGTGGTAGTTACAGCAGATTAGTGAATATCTATGTTTCGTACCTAATAAACTTTACGTAAAAAAAATTTAAAACAAATAAATAAATGATCATGGGAGTGATTGAGTTCAGGAGTTAGGTGATCTAATTAAGAGCAAGGCTTAGGTATTTAATTGAGACACATTTGTGGGCTGCTTTCTGGTAATCCATCAAATCAAACAGCTGAATTCTCTGATAAAGCAGAAACATTGTTAAAGATGGCAAAAAAGATTATGATGATGAAGATGATTGTGGCTTTTGCTGTTCATTTTGGTTTTGTTATGATGAGATGCTCAGCCACCAATTACGTTGTCGGAGACAACTCAGGTTGGGACATCAGTACTAATCTTGGAACTTGGACTCAAGATAAGAAATTCAAGGTCGGCGATGTTCTTCGTAAGTATATCTTATTGCTTACTTTGTTCTTATGTGCTGAGCGTTAAAACTCTATTTTGATTTATTATCCTGCGTATATTCATTATTACTGAATTTCAATTGCTCCTTTACAAACCTTAGTTTTAAAATTTAGCTCTTCCACCATGAAATTATATCAAGTTTTTTTATTCCAACTAGTGTCAGTGGACTACATAAATTGTATGATGTTATTGTACTATATTAACAATCAAATTTTTAAATAGATTGTTAACTGAAATATCCTATTTATAAGATTTTATAATGTCTAATCTACCCTCCTTATCAGTACCTCTAATGGTTTTCTTTATACATGTCCATCATCTCAAACGAGTTTATAGTATTCTCTCTTTTATAAGCATCATGCCTACTCTTCCTCAAATATGATGATTTTGAGTCTTATCTTTTTCTGTACGATAATGTATCCATCTCAACACCTATCTTGTTATCCCAACTTCATACTATTATTGTCCTCATCCTCACTTAACATACATGCATGAATATATACCACTTGAAATTCACCTTGAGCTCCTGTGCATGACAAACAAACTTGACGATTGAAAAAAATAAAAATAATCAACTAAAAATTGAAGCAAATTTTCTGGTTCAATCTGGATAGATACAAAGTGATTTTTTTAAAAAAAAATTTTGATTTCGCAGTTTTTCAATACTCTTCATCTGATAGTGTGGATGAGGTTACAAGAGAAAACTACAAGACATGCAACACAAACAAGGTTTTGGCCACTTATGGCAACGGCAACACTTCTGTGCCATTAACAAAACCTGGCGACAGATACTTTGTGAGTGGCAACAAACTGTATTGCCTTGGAGGCATGCAGCTCCATGTTCATGTCGAAGGTAACGGTGCCAATTCCGCAGCTCAAGCCCCGGCTAGGGCAATGCCGGTGGCCGGTCCAACCGCCTCTACCTCCAGACTTCCGGGCAAGGCTGCAGCGTCCCAAAAAAACACTCCTCTGACGAACGGGGCTAATGATTCTGGAATGGATATTATTACCATTCAGCTGGTTTGTGTTGCTCTCATGGCGGCTTCTGTTCCCTGGATTTTCCAAATTTGAGTATTGTGATATGATTTCGTTTGTGTAATATTGTTTCACAGCACAATAATAATTATTTGCATTTTGAAGGCAGAACAACTCTTTCAACTAGACGATTTATGCTTGTCATACATTTTTCAGAAAATCACTATGAAGTACTAAGAAAAAAATAGAAACAAAAAATCTCAATGACAAATGAGCAACATGAAGATATTATTATTTTTATGCTAAAACTTTCCATTACAGGCTGTTTATAGAGATTTTTTTAGTGATTATATCCTTTTATCAGAATTTCACAACAATTTTCCCAATAACTTTTCTCTTGTTTACGTAATGCAAGTCTTGAGATAATACAATGGCAGCTCTCACAAATTAGAGGAAAGAAAAAAGATTGATATAACCTTATTTTTTAAATTTATCTTTATTTTAATTTTGATTTCATAAATTTTAAACTATAGTGTTTGATCTTCAAGTTTCATTCCATTTAAAACCAATCCTTTTAATTTAATAAAAACCTATATCACTTTCCCCATTGAAAGACCAAAACCCATGCTTTGAAACTAGAGACCAAAATCAAAATATAAGCAAATTTAAGATACCAAAGATTATATTAACCCAAAGAAGTACAATGAAGGGAATGAATCTATACAGCTAAGATTTTGAAAAAAAAATCGTGAGTACATTATACATCTTTAGAAATTTTCATTACTACTTTAAAGGGGGATGCTCTCAATAACAAATCCCCCTCTAAAGAAATAATAAAATTCCTAGGAACAAACATAAATAACTGTAAATGTAATCATTTAACATTACAAAGCCTTCAAAATTTGATGATTGCACGTGTAATATTAGAATAATGGGAAATTTATCAGCAGAAATTACAAATACATTGACACAGTAAATGGGTACATTGGGCAAAACAGAAAACACCTGTTCCCCTTCAAATTAAAGAAACAATCAAGAAAACTACAACAGCAAAGATTGGTATAATCCTATTTCTTAAGGAGAATGATATACTAATTGTCACCAAAACTGCAAAACCACTACAGAACTAACAAGCTAGCTAGCTGCCCAAAATCGCCACTGTACAAGTGAAGTGATGTTAGCTCATACCTTGTATAAACTAAGCCTTTAATATTCTGTCAAATATACTAAATGCTATTCAAACTTGAAGGGTGTCACAATACATAAATAAGACCTCCCTCCAGGTCTCCAATTGTAAAGCTGGCCCAAAAGAAACACAATTGTATGGATCCAACCACTAAAAATCCGGCATTCGATGAAATAATAGTGTGATGTTGTATGTTATTCAAGTGTAATACTAATACCCCTTTCTTTTGCTGCTTTAATAACATCGTCTGCATTGCCATTACTCTTGCATAGGTTGAAGAAGGATTTCCACAGCCTAAAAGAGAATGGATACACTGATAAAGCCCTTCTATAAAACCTAAAAGAAATGTCCTCAACGCACACAACATTGTCCAGTAACAACCCAGCTTCCACCCAGATATGCTCTGGAGGTAGTGGGATGGCATCTAAAATTGCATTGACCATAGCCGAACAGGCCCAGAACAACAAACTGGCTGTAGTCTGATCAGCATTAGCAGAATTGAAGCCTTTGATCAAAAGCTTGCAGACAGAAATTGCTAATTGGAAATTGGAGGGAGCCACCTCCAAGAGGGCTTCAACAAAATCCACCAGTTCTTTTGGATTACTGAATGTTTGAGGTAAAAGTGATGAACCATACCAAGACTGAAGGATCAAGTTTAGCACAGAACAATCAATTGAAACTGGACTTAGCAAGTTGCTCATAAGCTGCTGCACTCTAGGCTTCTTGACATCGTCAAAAAATTTCCTTGTTATTAACTTGGGAGATATGAAATCCTGAAAGACGCTATCATTATACATCTCCAAAATTTTCTTGATACCATCATTTGGACCATTATCTTTTAGGCATGATGCATCACTAAGCAAAAACATTGCATGCTTTCTCATTTGATTATCTAAACCTCCAAAATTGGCAGCTTTCCTTGCCTTGTCAATTGCTATGCAAGCTTCTGTTTCATCATTCTGAAAAAAATTATAGAGAGAGAGATTAAGAAATCCAAACATTGCATCCATCTCGCTAAGACCAGAACTTGTCGTATCTCCAAATGATTTAGAAACAATTCCCAAAGAACTACAAGAATCATCACCATATGTGACATCCATTTCTCCATCATGTGATTCCTGAACTTGCCAAGCAGATTGAAACCATCGGACTGTAATTTCTTTAGCAAAATCAATTCTTCCATCCAGGACAGCATTTTCAATGTATTGATTCCAGATGGCTTGGATTCCAGGAATTTGTTTTGGCCATCTGCTAATGGCTTCCTCAAACCCCATGAAACTGTCAATCCCATTCTCCTGTTTCTGTATATGAACTAATTCTAATACCAACTCAATGCTGCAAGGGTACAACTTAACATATTTATCCAGCAAGCTTCCTAAACATTCCAGGTTATCCAGTGCAACCATGCACCTAATATGATTGAGAGCAAAAAGTTGAGCAGACCTTAGATTAACTTCATTTTTGGCCGATTCATTATAGATGTAAGGGTCAACGGATTCAACAGCTGTTTCAACACGTTTAACAGCCATCTGTTTCTCTTCTTCTGATAAATGGATAACTGGCCATTCAATGTCAAGATCTTTCTCACATTCAAACTTTTGTAAGATAGCATCTGGCAATTTCCTGTAAATAACTAAGTAAATACAACAAATCCAGAACACACATTTGTCAGAAACAGTTAAGCAATTTAGTATATCCGAGAGTGACAGATGATGAGGCTCATTGGATTTTGTTGTATCAGGGAATACTCCATAACTTCTCTGAATGGCCTTCTCAACATTCCCTGACATGCATAAACAATCCATCATCTGCAGAAACAGGTCCAAGATGCATGCACTTGTATGTATTCCATCCTTGACAGCAGAAGTATTCTGACAGAGTGCCAGGAGGGCAGCATCATAGGCAGCCAATCGTTCATCAAGCTGTGTCCGACTGTTAATGTACATTACCCATAGTATGTAAGATCCCTCATTATGCTTGACCTGACAAACAATAGCGAGATTTTCCATGGAAAGCTTATATTCAGTTCTCAGAAAAGGAAAAACTAACATTTTATCAAAGAAAATAAAACAGAACAAAGTAAAGGCAAAGAAGGAAGTGAGCTTTTTCTGAGCGCTACAAAAAAGGGGTAAAGCATTTCAAGGGATTATATCTTCTTTTAATAAAGAAAAAAGTAAAAGAGAAAAGACATGGAGAAACTGCAACTGTCATCTTCATCATAAAGCTGTTATACCTTCTTGTTCTCCATTTTGTTTTGTTTTTTTCTTTCCTTTTTTTTTGGGGGGGAGGGGGTTTCCATTTTTCCTTTCTTACCTTCCTTTTTTCTTTTTCTTTTTTAATGGGGTATGGGGATGGGGGGCAGAACAGAAAACAGGGACTTCTCTAATCGAGACAACTTCAATGGAGATTTTGTGGGAAAAATACAACAGATGACAATCATTTAGTAGCTGAAATTTCCACTTATGAGCAATTCCTTCTATCTGCCCATTACTGATTTTTAAAAAAGAACATTTCAGCCCTATATAAAAATGACCAGTAGATTCACAGGACATAATTGACTCATATATGGTTGAACTGCCTAGCATGAAGTTCCTGGTGGTCCCATTTGAGGTTTGAATGCAGCAATTCCGGTAAAGATGATTTTACAGTGTAATTGCATTTGCACCCAAATCAAATGAGTGACAGTGGTTTTAGTATTTGTATTAATGTATAATAAGTCTAATTATGTAGTGTATCTAAATGTGTTAGTAGATGTGCAAAAGAAAGATCTGGGAGAATGTGGAGCAAGCCACACTTGGGAAGCATGTTGACAAATTCTGCAACCTATTTGCCCCCTGAGGACATCAAATAAAGTAGTAAAACTTGTCTAAGTTCTAGTATAGTGCTTGTGTGACTAAGTGAATATGTGCGTTGTGCTGTAGTGTCTAAGCCTATATCTCCTTTTGTCTTCAATTTGGTTATAGTTGTCAAGCGTCCACAGTCTTTAGTTTGTGGAGAAGTGATTAGAAACCTAGGACAAATACCGGCTAGAAAGAGGTTGATCAAAGGATTAAGATAATTGGAGTTTAATATTATCTAGGAGTCTTATAGTTATCCCATATATCTGTGTTTAATGGTTCATGATACAAGTCACATGTGGCATAGCACAAGACATATCATTTAGGAGTTTAATAGCTATCCCTTATATCTATCTCTTAAGAGTTCATGATATAAGCCAGATGTGACAGCACACGACGGGAAAAAAAATTCTGCCAAACCACTTTATCACTAAATTTCAACAATAAGAAAAGTTGGGGTGCATGATATATAGGCCAGAGAAACATATAACTGCAAAAGAATCGGAGTTAAAATGTGACATAGCACAAGACAGAAAATCACGGGCATAGGTTTGCTGCATGATCAGATGGTCCCAAATAACTGGTCATAGGACATGAGAAGGCTTATATGGAGAAATAAGTATCAGCATGAAGGAAAAGAATACAACCTAAAACGCCTAACAGCTATGATTTCTGCTGCCAATGGGGCAATGACTAATGTCATACAAATGGAAAACATGTAAAAATTGTTTCAGTTTCAAAATAAATATAGGGATCTCTATATTCTCGAAAGTTCATACATCTCTAGTCACAAATAAGTAGAAATATACCGCATACAAGAACATGTCATCCTTTCCAGTTGGCTTCAAATTTCCATAGTAAATCAGCAGATAAACAATCCAGATAACCACAGATGTTGGGTCAGTCTCTAAAACTCTAGAGAGCACAGATAGAGCCTACAAAATCCAAAATTTGAGATGAAGAGGAAAGAAATACATCAATACAATCATATATCAAGGCACAGAGACGACTGTTACCTTTCTTACACCCTCCAATTTATTGATTTCCTGGTTCAGAACAAGAAGTGCCATCTCAACCGCTTGTTCATTATCAGCAAGAGCCTGTTCATTTTGATTCTATTTACACGATATATAAATAGGTTAGTTTGGCTCAAAGGAACTTAGAAATCAATTCAAACTGTCTCACGTGAATTCATTCCCAAATTATGCCACACTTAGAAGCCTAGGATTAATGTCAAGATTGTATCAATGTCCAAAAGCATTAATCTTTGCATAAAATTTGAGACTCATTTTCCTATAAACAAGTGTTTCTATCTATCATTCCTCAGCAGAATGCTTCATTAACTAACTAGTTGAAAGTCCCCAACACCAAAATCTTAGCAAAACTGTTTGGGTAATTCCATCAGGTAAAAAAAAACAAAGCTGCGTCTGTTGCTATGCACAAATACTCAAGAAATGGATGTGCTTATCATACTTAAGAACACTTATTTTAAGGCAGGGGCAGAACTGATAAGTTTAGAATGAAACCTATTTGAAGAGAATATAATCGAAAATCAACAGATATTGCAATGCATCCCAAGAAAGAGGGAAAAAATAAGTTATAACTCAGAAGTAACAAACCACAGCTCTTTTCCACTGTAAATAAGAGAATTGTTTGTTCCAGGTCCCATGGACTTCAATTCGTTCACCACCACCACGCAAGAATGGACCATCTTCTGGTAATCCATTTTGAAGCAAATTTGAAGTAGCTAAAGTTCTACTGAAACACTTCTGCCAGTATTGAGTATTTCTACGTGTTAGGACAGATTTACATGCAAGTTGATCTGCTCTCAAAACATCTAAGCCAACAAGATAAGTTGGCAGAATTGCAGCTTTGTGACTTTTGGGAACTTTTCTCGCACTTTGCTGATGCAATGTCAATCCACCTTGACAATCTGCTCAAAAAATACAAGGAAACGAAACCATGAAGGTATTGTCAACCCTATTCTTGATGTCTGCCAACAAAAGGTTCTAGTTTTCCCAAAAAAGTATTTTTTGACCAGGGAATGATGGTCATAATTCACAAAAGATAAGTAATGTAAGACTTTGGCCTTCAAATGATACGACTTTCCAGAGTTCAGTCCACCAAAAAAACAAAAAGTTTTACCATCTGATTTAAGTCTTTGAAAACCGTGACACTGTAAGCTTATCCGTGAAGATGAAAAATATCCATTTCTCACTAAAACATACCAAAACATCATATAACTCAAAGTAGTCACAGCATCATACCATTTTTGGTGTTTGCTAACCCTGTTGCAATGAAAATTGAGGACTAAATAGCCTCATTAACCATGCAACTATCACGTTCGTTGTCTCTATTAATCGGCTTATCATAAAGATTGAAGACAATATTTACGGCGAAACACTCTTTGAAAGACTGAATACAGCATTTAAACGGTTCACCATCAAAAGTATTATCCACTACTTATCCAACCTGCCAACCTACTCTTATCTCCGATAAACAATACTTTGTTCCCTTGTTCAGCTATCAAGCACATCATATCAAAAACAGACACTAATCGTCACATATTATCAAAATGTTTAAATACTAAAAAGGGGGCAAAACATAGGTTCTAAATCACCTTTTGCATAAACTTTTCATACCTGCATCGTCATTATCAAAGTGCTGATTCTGATAGTTTCCATCATTATAGTCCTTAACATGCTGCCAAGGACACTCATCATTGTTGCATTTTCCTCGGAGCTCATACATGCAAAGTGGCCAAAACGGATCAACAGCGGGACTGTAGCTATAAGAGCTTTCTTCTGAAGCTAAATTCCAACAAGCAGTAGGCACTGAAATATCTAACGTGCTGCTACAGTCTGTTCTTATAGAACCATGACAACTATAATTCTCATTTTCACCATCATTAACATGAAACCGCTGATTTTTACACGGTAATTGTTTTGAACTTAATTTTGACATTTGCTTCAGGTGAACAAATGCACTCCTAAAAATCAATGGTGATATCTTCATTGCACCCATTGAGTGGTGAAGTTGAAGAGCAAGAGACCCTTGATCCCTTGAAGCAGTACTGCAATTGGAAATCAAGGAAGTTCTACAAGTGTTTTGCTGACTTTGAAATTCCGCACAATCCAGATACCTATTGCTTCCATGCCTCTCATTACCTAGAATTAAAATTAAAAAATAGAAATAAAAATATAAGCAAAAAGCTTGTTTGCTTATCAATATTTGATGGTCTGGAACCAATATCAACTACATCACAATTGAGAACCAACATCCATTTGGTGGAACAATTATTAGCCACTACCTAAAGGTATCAATAGCTTGCTCACTGCAACAAACAAACCAAGCAAGTCCAACATTTTTGCAACGCAAAACACTACAAGGCAGGTACAGCGTTCAAAAGCCATTGCAACATTGCTTGGCTTTGAAATGAAATTTAGTGTTGCAAGCCATTACAAATTAGGCTTTTTGACTTTTATAGACCACTCTCATTATTAGCAATCAAGACTTTCAGATTTGCAATTGCCTGAACCAATATTTGCAACTCATCTTTCAACAACTTTTTGAGACTTGACTGCCATTAAATTACACTCAATGAATTTATTGAGAGGACCTCTTGGTTAACAGTTTGTTCAATGATTTGGTTGTTGATAGAACATAATGTTATCGTGTGATCCAAGCAACTGACCCTACTAGTAGGACAAGGCTTGTTGTTGTAACTTTCATTAAATTCATATTTTGGGACTTAACTGTCATTCCCCTTACTTTTAAAGCATGGTAGAAGCAAACAAAGTTCAATTATTATATCTAAAAAAGAACTTTCAAAATAAAGAAATAGCAAGCGTCACTAGAATTGAGAAAAGCAACCTACTTCCCCTCTTTTTTTATCCTCACAAAGGTGACCAACCTTTTATTTTCTCCTTATTTGTCCAATGATATTAGACCAACTTGAAGGCAACATTAGAAGACCACTCATGCAACCCATGCGAAAACTATTCAAGAACATATTTTTGTCCCAACTAAAATATTCTATCAAAACCATCCCAAAAAATTATGCCCATAAAAAGTCTATAGAGATGCAGGAAGCAATCCCACCTCCCAGTCTTTTAAAGCAGCCAATGAAGACCAACTAATGAAATTCCCTCAAGAATATAAGGTTAGTCACTTGAAGTGATATCTGTCTATCTATACAACAGTCACAAGATTTATCAAACCAAATCACATATTGATCTCACACTTCACCAAATTAAGTTACACACAACAAATAGGCATATATACACATACATGGGCAAGTTCTACTAGAAAAAACTTACCTCTAAAAGCATTTTCTTCTGCTCTAGATAATGGGACAACTTGTGTCTGCCTATTCTCATTTTCAACCCCTTGTTCAGCAGCAGGCCTTAGGTTGTTGCATGTACTGCTACTGTTTGAAGCCTTTGTCCCTAATCGTGCAAATAGCTCCGACCTTAATGCTGCTTCAAGAAGCAAAGAATCCTGAGGATCCTGAGCACTAAGTCTAGCAGTCGGTGCACTATCTCTGTCCATTCGGTTGGCATTCGAATATTGCTTTCTTTGATTTATGTTGTCATGATCAGTAGACACATGTATAGATGGAGACATTTCTTCATTATCATTAGCAGATGTATCTAATTCATCAGAAGGAGAATTAACTCCATCTACAGTTTTATTACCCCTTTGGGGCAATGGCTCTGATGTACTGGCATCTAGTTCACTGCAAGGTTCAGACCCCAGATTCGCTCCATTCATACGATGATACATCAAATTGGAGGGTCCATTGTTGACACCATTAGTTGTATCAAACCCGGGTTGGTTAACATCATCAAATTCAGCCTGCCTTTGACAACTTGATGTGGGCATTACATATCCATATCTAGGAAGGTATTCCAGCCCTGAATCAAGATGTGCATGCTGCCCAGAGGACCAAGAAAAACCAGAATTGTTCAATATCAAAGATTTTAACTTAGCTGAATACGATTCCCTTTTGCGGTAAAGATTGGTGCATCGACCATTAGCCTCAATCAAAGCCCTCTGAGCTTTCAGGTAAGCTTTGAGAGCATTTCTTTCTTCAACTTCACACCTATGCCTGTGCTCTTGTGCTTCCTCCAGTTCCTTGTCTATCAATTCTTCCACTTCAAAAAATGAACTTAAATCGATGTTTCTATGATCTGAGTCATTTGCATGATCATTAAAATTGTTTAACAGTTCCTGGATGAGAAGCGAAGAGAGTCAATAACACTAAAGGCTAAAAGTGTGACATATATCAAAATCCTTTAATTGGCTACGTGGACCAAAATAACAAAACCTAAGTTGCATTGTTGAATGTCCTAATCATGTTATCTCAGGATATGTTCAAGGCACTTTTCAGAATTTCAGCATTTGTGACTTTATTCAAGAGGAATTGGTGCATGAACTGACAGGACAGTATTCCACACAGTTAAAAGAAACAGAAACATCACATACAGATATTCCAAAATCAAAACAACGTGAAAAAGTAGGAACAATATGTATATCATCCAAATTTTATCTTGGCTCACCAACAACCCACACCTACAGGTGCCTCCCACTCTTATAAGAATAACAAGGAAGAAGGGAAGTATTTATAAACCAAACAAATCCATTCATCACATCATAATCAATCAGTAGAGAGAGAGTCCATTTGCAGTTTTCTAATCATAAAAGACTCCTTATCAATAGTTGACCGACATGTCTCAAGTAGTTTGCCATTTACTTATTATTTACCTACTATTCTATTAATTAGCATTTTATCTCCTATAATCATCTTTATCAAGTCATATTTGTTTATTTAGTTTATTTTATTCTTTAAGGGATTTAGATAGATGTAAGTATCTAACCTAGATTATTATCCTAGTTAGAAGGCAAGCTTGTTGCCACAATTTTGTCTATGTAAACACTAACATCAAGAATAAAGTAGGGAGGGCTGATAAAATGGAACACATGAGAAGGCCAATAACTAAATGGAAAAGGCAGCAGTAAAGTTTTCAGACAAGTTGCTAGCCAAAGAAAATGTCACGTATTGTGAATTATAACTTACTGTATTTGTTGGAACACTATTGGAGATCACATTTGCTGGAAGACCATTTTGGTTGAAATTAACACAAGAGTCAACCACCCTGTTATGTTTGTCCATCTGGTTGCAATTATTACTGCCGTAAGTGCCTGTACATTAAGATAATACCATGAGGTATTTTCAACATAAAGGGATTTAAAACACAATATACTAGCATATAAGTGGGCTGAGTTTCAATCAAGTAACTAGAACTTTATTATATTCAAATAATTCATTTATTCCAATAGAGTTCAGCAATTGGACGACAAATTTCACAAAACCTGATGACATGTCAACATGATAGTTTGGCCAAAATGAAAAGAAATGCCAAAACGACTTAGAAAGCTATGCAATTAAACCTCAACTTCTAAGTTAACCATAGACCCCACAAGCATTGATTTTTCGTGCAACTCCTGTAAACTTTTCTATCCAAAACTTAACACTTGTATCTATGCAAGCTGAAAAATGCCAAATCAGCAGCAATACGTCCAACCTAAAATTACAAGCAGCAAATAAATATTGGCTAAGTCTAAAATAAACCATGGAATTTGAAATGACTGCCCCTTTGTATAACCTTGTCACTAAAAAATAGAGTGCCACCACATTACAAAAGGCAATGAGTTATTAAAATAAAACACTACTTTGAAGGCATTTCTTCTATTAATGAGGTTGTATACGAGAAATATAAAGACAAGTACTTACCAGATCTTGGTCCAGACTGCATAGTTTGTGATGAAATGTCAAGATGTTTGTCATGACCCTGTGAGACAACTACTTGCTCTCCTATACAAAATGGAGTCTCTTTCACACCGTGATTAACCTTATTTCTCTCTTGTAGATTACAATTTTCCAATGCAGACTCTTTTGATGGCAATACAGACTTTGTAGCAGTAACCTCTGGCTGACTTTCAACAGCTTGAGGGGTAGCATAAGATCTGCCAAGTTTTAATCGTTTCTCATCTGGTTCCTTTGATTCTAAATGTGCATTCTCTGAATAAGTATATTTTCTAGCTGTGTCACTCTTCATTTTGATGGTGTTATGATCCCTTCCCAAAGTTGAAGTAGACTCCTTATTTAGCTGGGCTGCCTTTAACTTGAGCTCACTCTCACGAATTGCAATCTGCTGTCGCAAATCCTGAAGTTTATTGTTACTTGATATCACTCCCTGGTCATTTTTACGGTCCTGACTTGCTAAGTTTTTGTTCAAGGTATAGAAATTTCTCGATCGAGATGCTTGACCCAGTGAGAAGGATCCAGCAACCTTAGAATTAGAACCATGAATTTTGGTTCCTGATGAGAAAGATGTGTGATTTAATGGTAATCTTTTGGGCAATGACTTGGTTACACTTCTAGCACCATTCACTAACTTGTACGATTTTGCCAAGGATAAAGTGGATGGCTTCTGATTGTTATCCAATCTGGAAGTATTACCTTTAGATTCAACAGCTTTATCCTGTTTACCGACTTCAGAGTCGCTACCACTATCATCATCAGAGAAGCTAATCACAAGACTCTTACCAGTACCAGCATGAGCAGGCCACATAGAAGATTTAGGTGGTAACTGGCTCCTGTTAAAGCTCTTCTGAGAAGCTGATTGCATGGTTTTCTGCAGTTGTATACCATTAGAGCCTGCAGATATATTGCAACAAAAAGGTCAATCCAAGGATATTATTTAAGACTGCAATTTAATTTGGAAGATGTGTTATATAATAAACTCAAATATGGTAAGCTCCAACCAGAAGAGAAGGAAATCTACATGTCATACAAAAAAGCACCAAGACAGCATTTACAACAAAACTACATTAAAGTGATATGACAAGGTTGAAATAAGCCCTGATCAAGTCAGATAGCAAATCTAGAGTTTCAAAACGCAAACACTTCAGCTTTCCTTTAGTTGACAGTTAGCAAGATTTACCACCCTGAACGGCCTGAGTATCATTGAGGGCCCGAGAAACTGAATTGGACACCACACCGGGGGAGGGTTTTCCAGGGTTGCAAGCAGGGACTTCCTGGTAGACCGAAAATACCCATTAATATTAAAAATACATAAAAAAGAAAGCCAAATAACACATTTATTTCACCAAATTCTCTAAATCAGTATTGATCAGTTCAACCCTCATTTCTCAATTTTTTTTCCCTGGATCACAGTGAGTGAAAAAAGACACAAAGGTAGAGGATCAGGAATCCTCCTCCCGTGAAAACAAAAACACAGAAGAAGATCACAACTTGCATATTCTAGCCACATTCACACGTTTCCCCAGAAATTAAACAGATATAATAACTACACCGAAAAAGATCACAATTTGCATATTCTTGCCACATTCCCCCGTTTCCCCAGAAATTAAACAGATAAAATAACGACAGAGAAAAAGATCACAACTTGCATATTCTTGCCACATTCCCCCGTTTCCCCAGAAATTAAACAGATAAAATAACGACACCCCCGGGGGGGCGCAGGTCAACGAACAAGAATTAGATTGAAATATCAGAAGAAATGTCCAAAGTTGTGGGGGGAAAGAAGAACATGACATCGGGTAGAGAGGACAATACGTCTCCGGAGGAAGACAGCTCGCCTTCTTCTCTAGTTTTGGAGGGCGCGTTAAGATTGAGGATCGCATTTGCAGGCTCCGACGCCATAGCTCGGACCCCGAGTTCATCAGACTCCTCCATCCCTCCCTCTCCCTCTCTGCTTCTCTTCTCTGCCAGAGAAGCACATCAACGCGTACAAAACCGACAGCCAGGAAAATGGTCGCCCTCCTAGCAAAGAAAAGAACTCGTGGGCGGGCGGCACAGCTTTCTACCATTACCGGGTTACCATTATGTCCTTCGCATGATTTTTTTAGGTGATCATGATTTTTTTCTTTTTATTATTACATACTGCTAACTTTGCCTTACTAAAATACATACACAATTTTTCAGTGAATAATAAATCAGGAAAAATAAGGCCTAATTTTTTAAAAGTTAAGTAAATTTCTAGAGTAAAATACCCTGACATTCTCTCTCTTTTATCATAATTACATAAACCTTTTATTTTTTAAACCTATACAAACCTCTCTTGAAACAACAGTCATAATACAATTTTTTTAACTTTAAAATTCTATTTCCATTCATCCAACTATGTAGTTATCCATTAAGTCAAGTATATTGAACGGAAATGTCTATTTTTAAACGTAATGTTGTTTGATAATCATTTAGGTTATATATA
>QFDD01002213.1:0-25186 GCA_006871305.1 Vachellia collinsii | reverse complement strand
ATATTAACCACCAGAGTTAGTATTGTAATTAACCAAACCTATTTATTCTTATGTTGCCTGGGATGTTTGGATGTGAGGCGCAACGTAAAGAAGAGGGAAATGCAAGAACCACACATCAGACATGCCGCTTTAAAACTTTCCTCGATTTCATTCCCACTTCTCATCATGATGCATCAAGCAATAACAATTCGCTTGCTAGCTTTCACGTATTATGAAAAATTCAGATTGTTCTATGCATATAGCTACTTGCCATCAACGCTGTTTACAAGTGAGACCAACTCAATATTCTCAGGTTCTGAACTTTCAAGATCCTCTTTTGAACTTAAGCTCTCACTAGGGAGAATGGAAGAGTTTGTATCAGCTCTTGGCACCAAAAATAGCAGACAAAGAGGAGTAATTCTCAATATGTTACGGATCAACGTAGCTAGCCAGAGATTATCAAACCGTGTTCGTGTAATCTTGAGAATGTGAAGCAAGAAACCTCCTGCCCATGAGGATGAGAGAAGGCCAGCATTATCAATTGACATAAGCAGAGCAAAGAATGTGCCTTCAATTCCCGAGGGACAAAGCTTTGAGCTGAGCACAAGCATAGGCATCCACTTGAGCCTATAAGTCATCTGAGCCACACTTTCAACGATGATGACAAAGAAATAATCCGGTACGCTGAATTTCAAGTTCCACCGCAACACCAGAACCAGATCTAGCATGCCTGACAAACCATAAAACAACTGAGTCCAGAAGAGCAAGTCTCTGAATGCATAATCCTTCAGAGCATACTGGTATAGTATTGCGCCTAGTAGAGAGCCCACTGAACCAATTGAATACATAAAACCTATATTCTCCTGTATAAGCAGCATAAACAGCAATCGTTAGAGGCATTCTATACCATGAAGTCTTGTATACAGAACAAGGTTACAAGAATAACACAGTTACTAACAACTCTAGCAGAGACAAGAATACTCTAACCATACCAAAGCAAAGGCACAAATTAGTTAATATGACAAGGATTCAAAATCTCAGTCACCCTATGAGATTAACATAAGCGATATGCATTATGATGGATCTTTGGATCAACTGAAGAAATAACCTGTGACAAATCTTTCTTCTTGTGTTCTGTTCTCTTCTTGGGGAACCTATTATGTTTAATATATCAAAAACAATCTCATGGTCCTTTGGGATAGGAATATGTATCTCGGCTTCACAGGTATGGGTCATGTGACATTTGCTATCCACATAAAAACATATCTTAATCGTAACATAAATCTCTGCGTAATCAAATACCTGAGAGAAAGATGGCCCATCCTTTGCGTCTGTGTACCAATAGAACATTCCTTCATATATGTTCAAGCTCAGAGCAAAGGATAAGTACATGTATAAACAAGGCCTCCATACATCTTCACTCCTTAATGTTGTCCACATAGATTTACTGGCATCAATAAACTTCTGGTTGACCTAAACACAACACATGGAAGTCGGAAGATGGAATATCAACTTATGCATGTATAATGAACAAAGAAATGACAAGCGTGAGCTAATTATACCTGTCGATAAGCAAAGTTGGGAATACAAGGCTCATCAAGCACAAATCCAACCAAAAAAACTAGTCCAGCTGGGATTGTCATCAAACCAAACACCCCCTGCAAGAGAAGGAAAAAGCTTTTCAGTTCAGATACAACTCAGTACATAGAATATTAAAGAAAGGGAAAATATCAATTTCAAGAGGCGAACCATAGGGCCTATAAGGTGAACAAAGATGCCACTAATGGAGAATCCTAATAATGCTCCAACAGAAGAACTGAAGGCACATAAGCTTTGCATGTCAGGAGCAAGAGAAGGATGAGAGATACTGTTATGTGCCACACACGCATCGATTGTCACATCAGCTATAGCCACACCAGCACTTCCAGCTGTCAAAGACAAAACAGCTAAAACAAGATGCAGGCTTTTGTGCAAAGATAACAGAAGCATAGAGATCACCCCTATGAAGCCTGCAAGATTCAAACAGAGGAGCTGCAAGTCAGACTGTAGTCTCAAATGAAGAAACTTCGAAGTTACTTGAGCCACTCTTGAAGGCAGTATAAATTTGTCAAATAATCAATAAGAAACTTAAATAAGGGAGATGGTTTCCTCACAATTCTCCAGTAAGCTTTTTGCACAAATGAACCTGGTTTTCCAACCTAGTTTTCTAAGAGAAGCATGCCCTTGGACCTAATGGTCATTAGCAGCTCCCTTCATAAGGAGCTTATGAATTGAAGCTGCATTAAATAACAGCATACTAAGTGACAGAATCCCATATCAAGCATATGGGCATGTGTTCGACGATGTCAGAGTTTGTGAGTTCTGACTAAAGAGACCTAAGCAAGTGAGGGGAACACGCTCTTAAGAAATAGGCATGTAAGAGAAAAGAGACACACTATACAAGTACCAGTAGAATGAATTACTTGTGGCTACACCGATGTACAAAATCCATCAGTAACTCAAATGAGACATTACCCCTTTTTTTTCCCCTGGTTTCAGTTATACCAGACCTGAAATTGGGACATTGCTGCTATTGTCCCAATTCATTGATTCGCTAATTTATATATGAAAAGAAAGCAAAAACTGAAAACGCTATGTTATATATATCCATTTTCCTGAGATGGATATACAAGATTCAGGAACACTGCTAAATGAGAGAAGACACGCATAATATAATAAATATATATACCAGAAAATACGAAATAAGGTCGTCTGCGGTATCCAAGAATTGGGAGAACATCAGTGAGAAGACCCCAAAGAGGTTTGACAATCCAAGGAATGGATGTGATTCCAGCATAAACCTGTGCTTCAGATGGCTGGACCTTCTGAACATCTTTCATATAGTACTTTGTTCCAACGGTTGCGAGAGCTCCACCTAGTCCCTGACTTATTCCATACACAACGACGACACCGAATACGAAGCTCCAATGCAATTCCCTCGAGAGCATTTTAAACCAATGCACGGGAATGCAGAGACACTCACAAGCCCCCCTGTTTGGTTCATCCTCTTCCACAGCTTCTTCGCCGGAGGGATCTTTAAGATTTTCATCCTCCTGCATCTTCAAGCTTCTGATGGATGGGGAGGTCTCTGAGAAAGAATCAAAACCCAAATCAGGAAAATCTTCAGAGAAGGGGTGTTGTTCTACTTCATATATCTTCAAACAAGAAAATATTCAGGTCTGGAATCGCATCATGTACTGGTATCATTGTTCAATCACTGTGCCTCCTAAAGATGAAGAGATCTCGAAGAGGAAAAACGTTGACCCACAATGAGTAGGAGGGGGAAAATAGAAAAGAAATGGGTGGAAACTAGTATGACTATAAATGAACCGACTTAGAGTGATTTAAGATAATGTTGTTACCCTTTACTTACAAGCCTTGACCGTGAATCTGTGAATCTGCAAGCAATCTACTGTAAACTCTGCATTAAATCTATCGGTGGTAAAATGGTTACACAGCAGGAAAAACCCCTCCATCACCCAAAAAAAAAAAAATGGTTACACAGGGAAATCAGCGGCGTAAGCGTAATTTCCCATGTTTGACGAATCAAACCGGGAAAAGTCTGGATAGGATGATAAATACCATTCATTGCTTATTCTGTATTTCTTCTTCTTTATAGTATATGTATATAGGTATGATTACTACATTCATGAATGCTTCAGTGAAAACGACCGATATCTACATCTAAGGTCAGGCTTGAAAGGTCGTAATATATACTAGAAATTTACGCAAAATTTGTCTTCGAAAGACCGTAATAATAGTGGTAAAAGTGGTAATAAAAGGGGAAGTAAAAGAAATAAATTAACAGGAGAAGGAGGGAGTGGGGCCCGGTGGGTAAGATGTTGTTGGCTGGCTCTATAGTGACCCAAGGGAGAGGGCGGCTCCTTTGTCTGAAAACGGAGATTGAAGGGTCAGTGCAAAAGTTCTTGGAGTGCGAAGTTGGCAGATGTTATCCAACCAGGAACAAACATGTGGGCGTCTCGTATAAACTAATATACTCCGTATCCAATGTTTATATGTCGTGTGCTCCACGCTCACCCGCATGCAAAAATGGGTGCATAACTCTAATCCAGAAAATTTTCAAAATTTCCACAAATTAAGATAATTCACCAATTATAATCATATTCAGGCCAAGTTTTTATTTTTTTCTTCATTAAAAAAAATCAGATTTGCTGATTTTCAATTTTTATCTTTGAGAAAAATTGAATTACCTTACTTACATGGGATGAAACTTTTAAAATAAAAAAGGAATTAATTTATATATTTAACGCACTACAACTTTACAAGAATTAACTTTAGGGGAAATTACTATAATGTTTTATGTAAGAGAATTAATATAAAAAAGGTCTCAAGAGGTTGTCAATCATAAGTGTTTGAGTTGTGAATGAGATCTTGTTAACATTAATTTTTTTACTTAAGACTCTACAGTAATTTTTCTTTAAATTTAAATTTAAGGTAATGTGTGTAGAATTTTTGTCGTCGTGTACGAAGGGTCTAAACTTGGCCCTTGCCTGAATCTTCTCTCTCTTTCTTTTGGGTGAAACCAAGCAAGTAGCCCAGCGAGAGCGAATACAAAGTAAGAAACTGCGAGGCCACTTAATAAAGTCGACGAAGAAGCTTCTTCATGAATCAGGTCGTCCATCCCCAAAGGAGCCTTCTGCCAAAAAGACAATCACATGGTCACAGCCTGAATTTTAACCCTTACTATCTGTCTTAATTTTCAAGTGATTCAAATATTCATACTCAATGCGCTCTTAATTAAAATCTGATGTTTAAACTCATCTATTTTCTTTCGAGTTAGTATTATTGTTGATCGTCTTTGTCTCCTTTTCCGTTTCCAGACGAAAAATACATCACACGTTCACATCTGCAGGCTAAAGCGGTACTTATTCAACTTACCTTAGCTTAGGGAGAGCAGATTATGGCATTGTCAATCACCTGATTGAACGAAGAATCAAGTGAAAAAAAATTTAAAGTTGCATTTTTTTCACTTTTGTGGGACAGAGATTACAGCTGTAGTTAATTTATAGCTTGTTCCGTTGTGCTGAACATGTTAAACTACTGTCCAGGAGGGGTGTATAATCCATGAGATCTCAAATTGGCACGCCAGTAAGTAAATAAATAAATCGTATAAAACAAAGTTGCAACTTGCATAGGTGCTTCAGGTAACTCGTGGCTACACCACACGCTACGTTTTAAATATTAGTACATGTTTATATTAATAATCTGACCTTTCTTGGGAAAATTCTATTGATGCAGATGTTCATCTTGTCCATTAAAGCACGTGTAAGTGGTTATTAAAAGCGATCGAGCAGACTAGGCTAACGGCGCCAGATCAGCAAATCTGCGAATGTAATCACCAAAGAATCTCTTTATATATGTGTGTGATTTGTTAACAGAGATTCTTGACTTGAATTCTGAAGTAACTGGGTTATCTTTTAATTATTATATTAGATGCAACATGCCATCGGCCAGACAAAGAAATGAAGAAAATAAATCTAACCAATTTATAATCGGAGAGTTCTTCGTTGAAGAAAAACAAGCACTCGCTATTACTTTCCTACTTATTAATACCGATTAAAGTTCAGAAGCGGGAAAATAAGTTGAATCACAAGCATTACCTATCCAGGATGACTCAGGATTTACTTGCATGTATATTATATAACTCTAAAATTCTATATTAATTTGACTTTTCTCAACTTTATTATCTCATCTTCTTCATCTTTACAAATTCCAGATCCTTCAAATCAAATTTAAAGGGAAAAAAGCAGCCGGGGGGGGGGGACAGAAACAGGGAAAAGGACTAATGGGGATGTAGAAAGTTTTTAAACTTTAGAGAGAATAGAGAAAATTACTCAAACTCTTGCTGTTAGTTTTCTTACTTTCTAACAACAATGGTGGCAACAATGCTCATAAAAATCAGCTGCTACGAGATATGTTGTACACAAGTTATCTGCAATCAAAGAATCTGAGTAAGCATAATATGACAAGTTATTTCCAATATGGAGGAGTTAGGTTGATTCACTCCCACTAATCTGTGTCAATGCTGCTGACGAAATAACCTCGGAAAAAAAATATTCCATCAAAGTCAAATTAGCAATCAGGCACCAGTTTCCATGACCAGCTTTTTCACAATCTGAATTTCTGACGATGCATGTTCCTAATACAGCTTTTAACAAGCAATGAGCAATCACACAGCAAACAATTATGCTCTCGAAACGCATTAACAAGCTGGCCATCGATGAAGACACATTCCCTTCCTGATACCCAGATATAGGAACAGACATGCCTCTTCCAAGGGAAATTGGAAGATGACTCAAATCCTCTCTGCTTCGTTTTTTTGCATATAGAATATCATGTAACACTGGGAAGCTCTGACCACAGCCTCCTCTACCTCAATTACCCAAGCATCATCACATCTGTACCATTGCTCTCTTAAGCGTACATAGGAAATATAATGACCAGATTCAAGTGTCCCTGAGTGTGTGACCACAGCAAAAACCTCAAACTGAGGTAACGTAACTGAATCATCACCCCCAAAAGCAAAAATCCTGTTGCCAAATCGGCTTCTGATGATTGAAGATGACAGATACGGGGTCATGTCTAAGGAAAATGGATAGTGCATATAGCGATCTACTTTTCTTGTTATTCTTTGGGCAAAAGAGTGTCGGAATCGCTTCATGTGCAAGCAAAGAACCAGCGGAAGCTTTCTTATGGACATTTGCTTCAAAGAGTCCTGCTTCTCCTGACAGTTCTGACAGTAAAACTTCTGGTCAGAACCCAACTTCTCGGGCCTCGTGAACAAATCTAGACAGCCCTGCAATGTTGACATACTGTGATCCTCATTCCGCTTGGGAAGCTTTGTACCGTTTTCCGCGTAAGAGCGGCTGACATTATCCAAGTCGAGTGAAATGTCCAGACAAGGGTCATAGGTTGTTGAGGTGAATCTACAGACCAGACAGGTAACATCAGATCTCAACAACCCAGAAAACACCCGATGTGCAATACATTGGCAATCTGCATTATCTGTGGAAACAATAGCAGGCATCATCAATTTGGGCAAAACATAATAACTAAGAGATGCTGACAGGAGTACAAGACTTGTCATTTTCTTATTAGTGGTAAGATTATTTTTCACACAACGTCCTTGAGATATGTCTAAAGTGTGCCACAGAATACCAAAGAATTTTTAAAACTTCCCATGTAAAAGCTACTTTGACAGAACTTGAATAGCCCAGTAACACAGTGCTATATTAAGCTACCACACTTGTATATAATCACCTTTTAAAACTATATTCTTCCTGATTATTTAAACATGAGATACCCAAAGAATTATGCAATTAGTGCATGCCCAGACTGTTTGGTTCATATATGTTAATCATACTGGAGATACGGAGAGCCAAACATTTGATTCTAACATCGAGCATGTGAAAGAATGAATACGCAGGTAAACAACAAATCTCAGAATGCAAGTACCTCTGCTTTTGTTTCTTGTTTTGCCCTCTCTCTGATGAATCATATCCAAAATCGAAATGAAAAACTCATGAGCATCCTGCTGTTCATAACTTGCAAAATTTTCTGAATGCTGCCACCAGCTTGAAACAAAAACAAAAGGTTTCAGCAACCACGGGACAGGAAACATGGGCTTTTTGTGCATCAAAGCAACATAATGCATCCAAAGATCTGACTGTTTCAAGTCTGAATTGAAGATGCTCCAAAAAAATTGCACCGAGGTATATGCAAGAAAATAATCAACCGCAACCTTATGGCGTGAAAAAGCATCACGAGCCTTAAGGCATGACTAATGAAGCAAATTTTATCGGACGGCTTTAAAACAAAGCAACAACGAGCAAATGGAGTATCCCACAAAAACTGAAAGTAGAACAGATCCGACTGATAAATATATGTCAACCATTATATATATTGACATTAACGCCTATCTAATTACGAATTGGCTAAAATCAACGAGTTCAAAGACAGAACAGTTGCAGACCTGTAGAGAAACTGAGCGGGGCTATATGGACTTCGATCGCCAGAAAACATGGCCGAAAACATCGCATGAACATCACAAAGCAAGCATAACCGGTCGGTGGCTATCTTCTGACAAGATTCAGGACGATGGCCACCACTCAGGATATATTTGCTGAATGGAGGAGCATGAAATAATGCCTGCAACACAGAATTCATGAAGCACGTGCTTCCCAAGTTATTCAATCCTCTCAAACCCAACGGATAACAGGGTTTCTCCCGCCGATCGATGGAAGGAACACCACATTTGGATTTCTCCGGATCCTGTGATCCAATGCCTGAAGCCAACCTTTTCCTTTTGGTCAATCTTTGTCCAATGCTTTCATTTCCAAAATCACTGTTTGGCATACACACCAAGTGCTTAAACACCACAAGTTGATCAAAATCAGGATCATAGATTTGATCACGGCATAGTCCACAATAGAGCTCGGCTCTTGCAGTGTCTACGAACATGCTATGGCCAGGCTCGGATCGGGGATGCGTAAGTGTATGATCCACACAAGCGACTGAAGAGCAAATCAAACAAATATAAAGTCTACCTCCATAGCTATTACAGTAATCGCATCTAGGTATCTTTGTGTTGGATTTCTTGACGCTGGACTTTCCAGTTGGGGAGGTAACGAGGAACTTCTGGATCGCTTTGTAGCCATTTAAGCCGTGTTTGAGCTTATAATCAGCGAGATGCTGGCAAGATTCTGGATTTGCGCATGTAGTAGGGTTTATTTGGAACATAGATGAATCTTAATTGAAAGCTCAACGGATAATAAGAATATAATTATCGCAGAAACGGAAGGTATTTGGGTATCTTTCAGCGATATGATCCAAAAAAAGAAAACGACCAACTAACACAAGAAATTATTTAACACTCTGTCCAAGAAATGAAAGGTAAAGGGAAATCGATTTCGATTAGTTATTGGTCGTTTTCTTGACGAAGGGGATGAAACAACCAAGCTTTACGCTTTATCTGACAGTCAGACTCAGGAGAGAAGACCCAACATCGACGAACAAGTTCTAAAGCTTTTCAATTTTCTATCTTTCTGTCAAAAAGGGAAAAAGAAGAAACAAAAATTAAAAAAGAACCGACTCTATAAGAAAAGATGTACCATAATTATTTTTACGTACTAACCTGTATATATAGTGATGATGATGATTATCTTAAAGTATAGATTAGAAAATATCGCAAGTAATAATATCCTTACCTTCAAACTCAAAAATTGAAGGACTCCAAAGTGCATTTTGATTAAAAAAAAAAAGGTGCATTTTCCTGAATTTTCCACATTCACTCATTCAGTATTCACGCCGCAATGTAACCTACAGAATGTACGGATGAGCACATTTGATTTAGGAATGTAAATACTATATCTATATTCTCTATTACTTAATATGAACAGAATGGAGCAAACATAATTTGATATTTTTCATTTAAGGTTGTTTTGTGTCTCGCAGAGAACGATGGGTGGGGTGTATGTTAATTACTTAATTTTACTGTTAAAAACATATAAATTTCTCGAAGACAGAATAGAAGTTCTGGAGGAGTCTGAAGCTTCTGTAATTAGCATCGTAGAATGCAGTCGGTGACAATCTTTTGTTTTCTTGGTCTTCTTGGGCTGTTAGTTATGCATGGGCCCAATTTGAGGGCCCAATTATAAGAAATACTTCAGAGAAGTTTGGGGGAGACAAATCGTTTTCTCATGGCAATATGAAAATTCCAGAGGTTGACTCCTGAAAGCGCCAATTTGCCATTTAAAACTCTCAAGCTGCGATTTATTGGTGCTTCAGCGTTTTCTCTCGAGAACTCGCTGTTGATAGTTTCATTGTTTGAGTCGCGGATGAAATTTTTAGATTTGAGTAATAGACTTCACCGGCAAAAGTATACCAGATAAACTCGGAAGGTGAGATAATTTCTACTCTTTTTTAACGAGAGTTTTTCTTCCTCCTCCTCTTTTAATTCTCTTTTTCAGTCCTTTGTTTCACTTCTTGTCCTATAGTTGTCCCGAGTTCGTAAGGAATGATCACGTTTTCACGCACGATCTCGAACAGCGTATTGCTTCAACTGCGAATTTAATTTGTAGGTTGGGTGATTCTTGGTATATCTTTCAGAATAGTCGGTTTCATTCAGTTCGGTACGACATTTTTCTTCCCTCCCTCTTCTCGCTCATTTGCTAGAACTCGTAATTAGTGGCATGGCTGAGGATATTGTTCTACTGACATTATCCAGTCTTCTCGTGAATGGGATAAACGTAGTCTTTGTCTGATGGAATGCCTTGTAGATCATGAACATTTATATCAAAATTCCCGCTTAATATGCGTAACCCTGGGGGAAATGCTCTACTACATAAGATTCTTTGTTTCTTTTTTCTTTACAAAACAATATTCCATTGTTTCTGACAAATACACTTATTTTCGCGTAGTTGTGATTTGTGAAACCGTGACTGTGAGTGCACGTGTGCGGGTTTTCCTACCTTCATCTTGAGGCGGTGTTTCCTGTTTATGCCCACTATTTGTTTAGCGATTATCTTTTTCCTAATAATCTTAAGTCTGTCATTCCCAGTGGTTTGTGTTCTGTATATATATAAACAGCGTTTACGTAATGATCTTAATATATGTTCCTATACCTGGATGTATCAGTGATACTGTAATTTTGCATTATTCTTGATGAATGGACTAGCTTTTGCATATTCGGACAAACGCAGATGGATTTTCTTACCTTTATTTTTATATTGATATATATTGATCCTCACATTTAGTTGCCATCATTGAAACTTTGTATATACCCTTAGTTCGAACAATTTGATGTGTGTTCCTTATTTGTCAGAGGAAATATTTGTCCGGCACTCCTGATGTTATCAGCTTTGTAATTCCTGGGGTTTTATGTTCTGCATATACTTAACAATGAATATGATGATTGAAGCCTTTATTCTATGAGTGTATGAAGCAGCGATGCGGGAATTTGATACGTTGTGATGAGGTGGATATTGATATTCTACCCTGAAATATATCGATAAAGGAATATGAAATTTTCTAACAAATCTGGGTGTAGTACAGCAATGCTTTGTCTTCAGGGTTTTTCGTGTCTTGTGAATTTATTCTCGTGCATTAAGAATGTCAAATAACACAAGGTTTCATCCTCTAATGGGATTTTACCCTCTTGGTTAAAGGTCTAACGAGTGAGTGAAACTCCTGTTTTTGATCCCAAATACGGGAGAATCGACTGAAATCTCTGCATGATGGCCTGTTCAGAGCCTCTAAATTTAGGAGGGTCTATTCTAGTAAATGCTGGTGGCTTAAGGAAGCCTCGGATTCTTCTTGCTGCAACAGGAAGTGTTGCTGCTGTAAAGTTTGCCAATCTCTCTCATTGTTTTTCCGAATGGGCAGAAGTAAAAGGAGTTGCCACAAGAGCATCTTTGCGTTTCATTGATAGAACAACAATTCCCAGGGATGTGATCTTATATACTGATGAGGATGAATGGCGTAGTTGGAATAAGCTAGGTGATGGCGTGCTTCACATTGAGCTTGGTCGATGGGCTGATATCATGGTCATTGCTCCTTTATCAGCAAATACTCTAGGCAAGGTAATCAAACTAAAAAAATTTGGCAGATTTGTATCTCTACATAGTGGGTCAGAATCTAAACACTGCGTGGGATTTACTGCATATAAATCAATCTCGCCTGTACGAGTCTAAATGACCAGTTACATGATGCAGTGTTGGTTCCTATTCATGGATGTATATGTTCAGTTTTTCAAGTTTACTTAGTATTTAGCAAAGGATACGTGTGTACTGAGATATTTGAGTAGTTGACAAGTAAAAACTGCCCTTTTTCTGTTCCTTAGTCTTAACCTAAATAACTGCTGTTGTAGATTGCTGGAGGATTGTGCGACAATCTACTGACATGTATTGTAAGAGCATGGGACTACAACAAGCCCCTCTTTGTTGCACCATCCATGAACACTTTAATGTGGACGAATCCTTTCACAGAAAGGCATCTCATGGCCGTTGACGAACTTGGCATTAATCTCATTCCACCTGTTTCAAAGAGGTTGGCTTGTGGGACTTATGGGAATGGTGCAATGGCCGAAACTTCTACCATCTTTGCAACTGTAAGACTCTTCTTTGAGAAAAAGGCTCAGCAAGGTAATGGTCATACCTAGTGATGGTGATATTGTAGAACTTAGGATATTTTGGTAGGACCTATTAATTTAATATCTTAATTCTTGTATCAGTTGCATCATCGTTGTTTTTAGTGATTACGGTTCCTCTATTTTCAAAATGATCGTTATTGTTGTGTATTATTGCATCTATTACAGGTGTCTATTGCAGGGATAGGTAATGGTGCAGTTCGGTAGTGTGTGCCACAGTGTTGCTACTTGATTGTAAACATTTTCAATCACCGTTGTAGGCGTTTATACACTTTATACACCTCTTTGGAGTACATGCTCATGTATCAACAAATTACCTTTTTACAAAAATATTAGCAAACATGTATGTAGAGTGACCTCAAATTACCTGACAATCTTGCTGGTGATCATAAAAATGGCAGTGTATGGATTTTCTGAAGTTCTCCTTTATAAATTCCAGATGGCATATGGTTGTTGGAAGCCGATTGATTCATCTATCCTTTGAACCCTAGCTTTGGTGAAATATATATTTAAAAGCTAAACACAAGTTGTGGACGTAAAACCATGAGGGCAAGCCTGTCTAACTATCCTAGTCAAATCACAGTACTTTTATCGGTAATGTTTTTCCCGATAAAATGGATCTACTTGATATTGTTCCCTCCCAACTACCCAGCTCTACGTGGAACGGTATTCGTGGTGTTGCTTTTGGGTTCATTATTTATCAGTTAAAAGGATATTGGACGAAGCCCGTTCCATTGAGATGACCAACACCTCAATGTTTTTCCTGTCATTTCAGGGATTAGGATATTAGGGTAATGTCATTGGAATCTCGTTGGTCCCATTCTTCGACATCAAGCCGTAAACAGAAGTAAAGAGTGATCGTTTGATTTCGATTTGCATTACAGTTAATGGCGTACAGCGCATATAAAGTTGAGCATTCCGATCGTCTAAAGGAATTGGAACTGCAGCAACTTGATAATGAAAAGATATAAAGGAAACGCTAAACAAGCCATTGCTTATGAGCTAGAGGAATTTTTTTATTAGACAATAGTGGTGCGAGTTTGAGGATCTAGTGAGGAGATATAGCGCTCAGCCTTATCCACTAGAGTCTCAGCACAGAATTGGTTGACTGATAAGCCATTTGACCAATGAATTGGAACAACTTGAGAAACGAAAGGGAAGCTCTTCGTTATCACCTCAGATTATCCATCTCTCCGCTGGGGCTAGGCGCTATATATATCTATATATTTTAGCATGGTAAACGGTAATTAGATATAAGAAACCCCAATAATCGGATTGTTCGAGTTTACCTTGAATCGACTCCAAACATGTTGATTTAATATCTCAAAGGCGCACGATGCCCTAATCGGATGTTTACGAACGAATTCAAAATTCATTCTTCTATCAGCATCTAGCAATAAGCATCAAAATAGCACAGAAAAAACCCCTTGGTCTCGCGATGGAATAAACCAGAAGGAGTTTTATTATTACACTGATGGGCGATCGTACGTGCAATCAAGAAAGAAACAGAGTCTGATTTGAGCACTACTCAGATAATCAGAAGCAAAAGAGCCTCAATTCACATAGCTACAGGCACAATTAAACATGAAAGATACGATCATAGATGAAAGTACAGGCGGATGCGGATAATTAAAAGGAAACACGGCCAACAACAGGGTACTTAGCCTCGAACTTCTTTTCCCAGTCGTTGAGGACGCCGATCTCCTTCTCGGTGAGGCCATCGAGGGTGGGCGAAATATCCTCGTCGTTTTTGCTCATCTTGGCCAAAGCTCGGCTGGCGTCCTTGCCGGCGAACATGGCGTAGGAGCCACCGGGGCCATAGAAGGATTTCCCGGCCGTGACGTCGAAGATACGGCCCTTGACAGCGACGTAAATGGGTTTGGATGCATCAGAGCCGTTATATTGGCCAAGCTGCTGAGGGGTCAGCTCCATTGGGTTGTAGCAGCGTTGATGAGGGAAGAGAATCGGAGAGACGAGAGACGGAGGTCAGACTCAGAGGTAGGAGAAGACGACCACCTTCCACTGTCCGCCAATTGTTATGGTATGCTTTTCACCTCGCATTCTTCTTCCCTTCACATGTTTTTTCCTTTTTTCAATTTTTGTATTAAATCCAGTCAACTACCCAACTTTGTTAATTATTCTTTCGGAAAAAAAATTGCACTCAAAACCTATAAATTAATATAAATTACATTGGAAGCTTTACAACTTAATTTCGTTAAATTTTGAAAGTATTGATTATCCCCAATAGAGTTATAATTTAATCTTTTATATGTTATGAGAATATTTTAGATAAATAAATATTTTTTCTCGATTGTCACCCTTCCTCTTAATATTTTTTTAAAGGAAATTATTGTAAGGTTTCAAGTAAAAGAATTAATATCAGTAAAATTTCATTGGCAACTGAAACCGCTATCATTAACCACTTTTGATAACTTTACTGATAGTAATTCTCTTATTTAGAATTTTACAATAATTCCTCCTATTTTCTTTTCTCTTTACTTTTTGATGAGACGTTGGCATCTTGAGAGTGACTTGTGAGGGACCGCGACAAGGAAAAGATAATTCAGGGTTGGAATCAAATTCTTATTGTTACTTTATTCGGATAGGAATCAAATTCTCAAACCACAGGAAAAATTCATCCTACAAGCGTTGAAATCCAAAATACAGATATACTGTTTAGATTAATGATAAAAACTAATCATCCAGCATAATCTACAATTTAAAAGGTAATCATATGAAAGAAATTTTATTTTGACTTTTTTACCACTTTTAAAGCCAAGACAAACTAGAAAGTCGAACGTTTTGATTTATTTATTTTTTTTAACGTTTTGATTTGATAGGAGGGGGTGGGTAACCTAACCATACAATTTCAATGTTAAATCGTTTTATCTTCACCCATATAACTCTCTGTGAAAGAAGAGAAAATCGAAGTATTGTTCTCAGTTGGGCCAGGGGCCATGCACCACCTCATCAAAATATGTTGGGAGCAAATTTTCTTCCAGGCCCATTGTTTTTGAGCTGAATTAAATTGAGAATAACTCACGTTTCTCGGTATGATGAAACAATATATAACGCATTAACCATCAGTAAAGTTTTTTAATTAAAAAAAAAAAAAAACAGAACTACTAGTTCACCCAGAGCTATTCCAGTTCGCTACAAAATCAGTCGGGTGTTGGGGGCAAGAATAGCCATATATTGTTCGTAATCAGGAGCAATCTATCTCATGGTCCATAGCGTTCATTACAATACTCCATATGGACCAATAAGCATTGACTCCTCAAATCTCATCCTGCTTTAATCAAATTCCCTTCAAAGACAGACAATGCTGTGCTTAACACGAGTTCCAAATCAACTAAAACTAACACCCCCTCCTGAATACTCAACCTCCTGATCATAAAGGAGAAGCGGGGTTAGAATACAAAAACAAACAACTGCACTTAAAGGTAAATTCACAGCATTGCAATCACGAAAATGACACGGCCAATAATACAGTCCTAAATGAAAAATAAAATAAGAGAGAAAGTTGGTGAGTCGGCAACCAATTAATGTTACACTTTCAACGTCGCCCATCTGCCTCAAATCGGAAAGCGAATCATATCTATGGTCCATGTGAACGCAAAAGCATGTATATCCCTACCCTCTACCTAACAACTAGATCTAGCTACATTGCACTAGTCATTTGAAACATCAATAACCATCCAAAAAATACATATTCCAATCTTATGTTAAAACCATAACATGTCAGCTTTATGTTGTTCGGAACCGGTTTCATCTACATTACTTACAGAAGCAATGCCCAAATTAAAATCTGGCAACTTTCACAGCCACATTTGAAATTATGGTGATTGTAGACGGAATAAGAGCAACATAATAAAAAACACAGATGATGTCCTAGTGACAGTCCAGAGGACTTCAAATTGTTTTTACTATGGGATAAATGAGAAGACAGATTGAGAAACATGATTATAGCTTATGCTTCTGAGATAGCAATATAACGGCTCTAACTTGTCACCAAAAAAACGGTTCTAACTTACACGGTTTAAGTTTTGGTCGACAAATATTTTAAAAGCACGTCAATACAAGTAATAAGCAGTTAATTTCTTTATGAAAATGAAAATCCAACCTGAGCAGGTGGCAGGGATGAGACCCAGTCTGATGCATGTGTAGGAAGAAGACCCAGGGAGTTCAGCTGCACAACAAGATGTTGACATTATTTGCATGAAGATAACACGGAGACACAACATGCTCAAAAGTTTTAGATAAAACTACATATAATCCCCTTGAAATGTAGCCTAAGTACGATTTTGGTGCACAAACTTTATAAATTTTATCTCCTTATGCAATGTGCTACAACGAAAAGGGAAGATATTAAATTTAAGTTAAAAGAAACTTCTAAAAGCCAAGTGAATGTCCCATGATATCTTAAGCAAAGAGGAAATTCGAAAAGGAGATGGGAATATCAAGTATCATATGACAGTCATGTTGCTTTCTGAAGCTAGTTTTATCTTGCAGTTACAAGTTCTCTAATCTATTTTTGCGTATCTAGAGTGATGTGAGCCAAAGAGGTAATTATGCTATAATTTATGGAGATTATATGCGGCTTCTCCAAAAAATTACTAGGAAGGGGGTGAAAACTTTAAGGGACAAATCTACATATATTACCTTCCAAACACCAAGGGCCAATCCCCCCAAATTAAGGGCTACAAAGAGCAACTTAGGTCCAAGAAGATCCACTTTATTGTCTTTATACGGCTCAAAAACTGCATCAAATACAGATATCGTTAATGAACTCAAAACAAGCTAAAGTGCTCCAGAAGATGATTCATAGAAAGCATAGGTCACAAACCATTAGAAGTTTCTAAATTGGAAGCAGAAACGCAAGTCAACAAGGCAGAACATGCAACTATACCATCTTAATGGTTTAAAATTTCACTCAGTACACTAATTCTAGACATATCAAAGTATTTAAGTGATTTAGCTATGGTCTCTATTGGGCATGAAAGGTAATGGAGAGGGACGCGACAGTGTTTGGTACAATAATGGTGTTTGGGCTCTCCAATTCAGTGAAACATGGCAAGCCCCAAAGTTCCAATAAGCATAACGACAAATATAAAACTTAAAGGGAAGGAGCAGATATTAAGTTGATATGCCATTAGAGCATCAATAAAATATCCGCTCAATCTCTTATCTTTAATCACCACTGTATGGGAAGTAGGGTCTTTAAGGTTAATTATTTAAAAACCAGCATGGTTTCAATCATCAGTAGATTTATTTCCAGCGATATTAGACCCACTATCAATAACTCTGAAATTCAGTGACGCCAATTCTTAGCCAGCAATTATTTTCAGGCTCAATGGAGATGATGTTGACAATGGCAACTTGATGTGGAAATTTTCTGCACATAATGAGCAACATGCACAAGACTGGAAAAACAAAATGATGATATCATGTGGCACCAATGTCAGAAATTCAGAATCAGATATTTACAACGAATGTGAATCACATACCAAGTACATTTGTATCTCTTAAATACCAATTTTCTATTAAATTTATGGTAACTTAAACCATAAACAAAAGCAATGTTAAGACATTCATTGTGGCTTAAGAATTCTATAAATTTTGTGGGCGCAGAGCAAAAAATCTTACTCTTTGCAACCCCTTGTAGTGCGCTTACTGGTTGCCAAAGAGCTGAAAAGGTGATACCAATGCTAAACAAGTGAACCGTGTTACCAGCCATCCACATCATGAAGCCCATCATCATTAAGTTCTTAAACGGGGCTTGTGCCACTTCCCAAGCTTTCTGTTAGCAAAATATTGGAGATCTGAACTTAAAAATGATATCAATCCAGAATATAGGACTAACAATACATGCATACCGAAAAACAAAATGAAAATTATAGTGTGGGCAGATAGTCTTTGGGGGTAGGGGGCATAAATTTTGCATCTCTTCTCTCTTTGCCTTGGTGAGGTCCATAATCTAACCTTTTTGTTTTTCACTGCAGATATAAACATGATGACACTTTTTGGATGAAGCTAACACACTCTCCGTGTATGTGGTCTAGAATTAATGAATTACACTAACTCGAAGTAAAAAATTAAGAAGAAAACTCGATTCGTAAAATACAACGAATCGAGAGATTATGATGATTCCAAACATAACCATGTTTTAAAAAAATAAAAATGTTACCTGGGCTTTCCAGTTGGATTCTGCGTCCTTCTTTTGACGACTCAAAGAGGAATCATCCTATTGAGAAGAAGAAAATAGAGGTAAGTTCAAAATTGAATTGAATCAGGCGTCACAATACAGTGAGATGGGAACAAAAACCTGGTCCATCGAAGCGCGAGAGAAACCGGGAGGATCCGGAACATCGCGAGAAGAATGAGAAGTGGAATTATCGGTGAAGTCAACGGCCCATCGTCTCCCCCCACCTCCCATCACCCCCTTTCCCTTCTCCATCAGTGGATTTGCTCAAAACTGTAGGGCGAGGCCTCGTAGCGGCAGAATATGCTGTTCACGAAATTTTCCTAAGCTATCAAAAAAAAAAAATCCAAAGCATAAACGGCACCGCGGTTGCGGCAATCAAATAAGGTGAGTGTCAAATCAATCAAATATCATAATATCATTATATTAAACATAAAGCTGTAATTGTGCGAACATATTGTTTTTTGCTACCACTTAATTGTTAAATATACATAACTATAAAAATGTTTTCTTAAAAATTGATGAGATTTTCTAAAATTATTTCTATTCCTATTGTATGGCACAGAAAAATGCCTTCTAGATTTTACATTATTCTTATCACTTATTTAACTACTATCACCTTTTAATAGTCACTTTGAAAATTATTTAGAATTGAAGTATATTTTATGTGGTGTTTGGGTAGATGAATTTTATATTTAGACATAAAATTCTGGCCTTTTGAATCCATGTATTTAAAATTCTTTTTTTGGGTAGAGGCATAGTGAGGCAAGAACAGCATTTTAGGAATTCCCCGATTTATAGATCATTTAGAAACGGTTTTCTCATTTGAAAAAAAGGGGATAATTTTTTTTTGGCCAGAAGACAAAAAAGCGAACATTAAATACCATAACTTTATTGACAGCAAAGAATGGAAACCCCCAGCCTCCTGACGGTTTTCATTAGTTCTCATTTCAGCAGCAGGGAAGTTAGATATAAATGTACCAATGGAACTGAATTTATAAGAGAACAAAACAGCCAAAACTGTCTTATTTTGCACTAAGTATCCCAAACAATACATGCAAATGGCAAAGGAAAACACGTATCTTGGCCAGCTGAATCCTGCATCTTCTCCGCCTTATACATCTCCTTTTCAGAAAACTGGTTTTAGAAAAAACCAAAAGCCTAACTGTAATGTTAAGCTGTACAAGAGTACTGAGGTAGTAAACTTCTTTGTCTCACAAGCTCGTGAAGGTCGTGAACAATTTTGAACACAGCATCAGGTCGCGCTAGCCTCAGTGCATTTTGCGACATTAACTTCAGCTCCTCAGCTTTTGGACCAAACCAATCAGCAACTATTTTTGCTATTTCCTTTGGTGATTTTGAGAACTTCCCACATCCATTTTCAACAACATAAGGCACATTCCCAGCTTCCTGGAATAAAAAAAAAACTATGGTAAATTACTGTTTCCGGGTTTAGTAGCTACTGAAGTTTCAAAACTCAGCCTGAAATTTACAGTTCTGCCAAGTGACACAGCTGAGGCAGCTGGATTACTTAGTCACTCCCAAGGTTAATGAAACACATTGAGACCCAAAATACCTGTCCGGCGATGTAGTCATTCAAAATTATGGGAAGGCCTCGAATCATGGCCTCTGCAATTGTCCCAGGGCCTGCCTGCAAAAGCGGGAAAAATGTGAAAATTATGTGCTGTTGTAAAATTGAAGTAGAAACATTAGTCATTACCTTTGTAATGATGCAATCACAAGCTCCCATGCATTCCTCCATTTTAGTGACGAATCCTTTGACCTAAACAGGGGTAAGGATTGAGGGGCAAAATCAGCAGCTTCTATGGACACCAACATACATATAGATTTATTTGCTTTGTTTATCAACTGTCTCCAAACTTATGCATCAATTCACAGACAGAAAATGGCCTTGGAAGTTCTAAAACCCAGACGTGGAGAGACAAACTCATACTTGAAGTTTATTGATAACAGACATTCAGTTGAGTGACTCTGAAACAGCCTAGGCCTACTTTGTATACTACCAGTAATAAGGCTCCATTAAGCATCCTTGATGGAAACGAAAAAAGGATTACATTGCACAAAATTCGGGATATGTAATCCATAAATTACTTCTAGTTGCATTACCCTTTCCATTCCATTCTGTGGACCAAACAGGACCTAAATCTTCATGGGTAGTTTTTCTTCAATCTATTTTCTAGGAGTGTCACTTATCTTCTTCCATTTTCCTACATATTTTCTCCCCTAGGATAAATGTCAGACATAAACATGTTATTTACAGAATCATGATTAGTTCCTGTATCCCAGTAAAACCTCAAGAATACTAACCAGAATACGGGATAATTTAAAAATATTAATAAAAAATTCTGCCCAATAAGGATAGATCATTATAAACTTGCATCTGTATAAGAGGAAAAAATCCTTTCAAAGAATGTTATGCTGATAACATACAGAAACTAGTTGAAATCACCATCCACCATACGCTAAAGTAGGTAGCAAATAAATCTTTAAGCATATGTCATGAAGAAACAAACCCAGAGAGGGGGAGATACAAGCATGGGCATGTTGACCCAAATATTCATGGGATTAATAAATTAGAAACAAGCTTAGGAAAGGTCAAGGAATCGATACCTGCACAGGAACCTTCCAATTAATTGAGAGCAATTTGTTAACAAGCTTCTTGTTGCGACCACAAATCACAAGAATTTGACCTATAGGGCCACCGAGATTCTCATCATACAAAAAATCTCCAAGAGCCCGGGCAGTAGCCTCAATAGGGCCCATACCTTCTCCGCCTCCCATTAATAGTACAGCAGGCAGATCCTCATCCATGCCTAATTCTCTCCTTAGTTCATCCTACAGCAAAAATTATAGGAGCCAAAGATGGTTAGGGGAATCTGATTGAACATCACATTGCCACTATTAGTTATTTTTGCGACTGCATATTCAAATAAGATCACACTTCTATAGAAATTTTTTTGAATTGAATTTGCACAACAATAAAACAAATGTAGGATAAAGATCATTTGGGTTGGACTAAAAAGAAAGCCAATGGATATGCTGTCTGGACCTAGGCTTTTCTTAACAGGCAAAATAAAAGCCTGCTTATGCATCAAATTAGCTCCAATTACCAGGATTGCGTACAGTAGGGTACCAGATAAATTACTATTCTTCAGTATAGGCTGTAGTAATAGAATTTTATCCCTTTAAACAATTGGTCTTCAATGAAATTAAGCTCACCAGAAATTCTAGAGCCTAATGCATCTTAAATCATTCAACTCATTACCGCATGATTCTAGTATTCTATCTCAATCCATCTGACAGTCCAATGAAGGTTACTTTAGGAAAATATACATAACACTATACAAAAAATGATTGATCCCAACTCAAGTCTCGTAAACAAATCAGCCATCCAAATTGACACATAACTATAAGAACATAACAAACCTTTGGGCGAACAGGCTTAACAAAGGAAGGCCGTACAGGTAAACCATAAATCTTTATTTGAGATGGCTGGAGCCCAGCCCTCTGTGCCCTTTTAGCAACTTCTGTTGATGGACAATAGCATCTTGTTACAAGCTTATGAAACCTGAATATACAATGAATAAGATGTCAAAACCAAACTATTCATGTAGAGTTTGAATAAAAGTATGAAAATAGGAGAACTGACCAAGTAGGATGGCATGTGCTTAAATCTGTGACAACTGTGGTAAAAACAATCTTCTTTAAAAGACCCTTAGACCTCAATATACGAAGTGGAACATGTTGCATTAGCGGATGTACGCTGATTATAATATCTGGCTGATATTTCATTAGCCCCTTGGCGACCTCACTGTAAAAGACGGTAGGATAATCATCATTGATATGTGAATTCAGCATAAAGGTCCTCCATGTCGTTTACATTGAAGTAACAAATCAGAATAAACCATAAATTGTTATTCAAAGGGAAGCACAGTCTTACCGAGCTATGAATGTTGAAGTTGCAGCAAAGTTAGACTGATGAACTACACGTGGGGCAGTTCCATAGTACGTCATTTTCCATAGTGGTCCGTGTTTTACCAAAAAGCTGTAACTCCTTGGAAGTTGATTGAATGGCCAAGGCGTATGATCAGACCATAAATCAGTAACAAACACCTGTAAATGAACTCGTGATTGAGAAGATGATATAAAAGAAAATGCATGTACATTAAATACACCCATACATACAGTAAAGAAACACAAACAAGCAGTCAAACAAACAACCTGGTAATGTCCCCCAAATTCTTCATGAAAAGCCGCCTTGATGGCTTCTGCAGAAGCTCGATGGCCCCCACCTGTGTCACTCATCAAAATTAGAACCTTTTTGGGGTTCTCAGCCTCAGTTCCATTCAATGGTAATCCATCATCCTCCAGAACACCGCACCCGTCTTCTCTCAGGCCATTATTATCTCCAGAACCATTATCCCCCGAATCAATCCGAAGCGAAGCAAACCCAATCGGGATTTTCTCGCAATGAAACCTAACAGCTCTGTTGAAGTCATTGAATATTTTACGAAAACTAAAACTTCCACTACCTCCTAACCTAAGCGAAGCAGCCGGCCTATGCTTTCTTCCGTTAACTGCACCCCTTGCGCTATTGAAGGACAGGAAATTTGATAAAGATGAAGCACAGATATCTGACCCCAAGTTTTGAAACCTCGAATCAAACGCAAATCTTCCAAATTGAGAAACAAAGTCAAGAACTAAACCGGGTTCTTGCGTCACAGTTGAAGGCTGATGCATGACTGTTTAATTTCTGGGTAGGTGAAGAGAATAATATATCTTAACTCATTGTGAGTACCGTCATGCAATAACAGGAAGATTTCCCCCAAAATGGAGCGAACGAGTACATTATGTGTCAGTGAATAAAAAGTTGTGCTCGGGGATGGAGAGGAATCACAATTGAAAGATTGAATGAAAAATATGGGAAATGTTTGGCTGAAACAAATAAATAGAGGTTGAAACCTTGGAGAAGAGTTTTGACGGAGAGGAGGAGAAGATACGGGGCGTCCAACATACTATATACCTGGAAACGGCCAAGCTTGGAGGTAGAGCCTAGAGGGGCTTGCCTTCGTTTTTTGGATTGGGTTTTTTGCTTCGACACCGACCAGGGGCTGCCGCCTCACCTCACAAATTGGGTGCGGGGGCCACACCACTTTACACCCCAATATCAAAACGACCAATAATTAACTGACACATCAGATTTCCACTTGGAGGGGTCAAAACATCCTCTCCTCTCTGTTGGAGAGTTTTTTCGCATAAAAAAAATGATAACGCCAACAACAACACGTGATGCCTCGAATCGTGGGAAGAGGTTTAAGAAATTTGTAAACTTTATTTTTTTTTATTATTGTTCAATCTTCAGGGTATCTTTTTTGTTAGGCCTGAAATGTCTTATATTATATGTACGCAAAAAAATCATATTGTTTATAGATTGTATATAAATAATGTGACTTGTTAAAAATTATACACACACATACTAACCAATATTTTTAATACGGAAGTTAATTAATTTTTTTAAGATGTTAAAATGATTAAATAAATTACCTAAATATAGCATATATTGTAAAATATGTATGTATGTCCAAAAACTGACATTGGGCCCAGTCAGCCCAAATAGCTAGCAACGGTCCAATTGCCTGCGTCGGTCCAGAACACGGCTCAGCAGCTGCGCCTGCGACCAAGGCGTGCCAAGAGCCCCGAGCCTGCGACCAGCATCAACGACCACCTGCTCAGCGACACCAACGTTCATCCTCGATCCACGGCTCCCTGAAAGTCGGACTAAACCGTTGTGATTCACGGATTTAGCACCCACGCGGCTAAGATTCCCGGAGCAACGCTGCAACCGCTCAACAGCTGACCAACGACAGTCGATCTATTTATTTTCGTTAGTCTGTAACCTATGGATATTTGAATTCGGAAAAACTCTTACTTACTGCTTCTACTGAGTTTCCTGTCTCAGACTACATTGAATACCTAATTTCGCATTCAATACACGACTACTGACTAAGCCATTCTTTATCTTTTTTTACTTCGATTCATCCCTGAGTTAGGCACCGCACTACACTTCTCTGTTATATATTATTGGTTCTTCGAATACTCCTTAACCTCTTTTCTTCTAAAAATCCGCACAAACAATATATGCATGATTTTATCATATATCAATTTATAAATCATATAAATTGGTTCGAAGACAAATGGTAAATATATAAATTAATTAGTTTTCTTAATAAAAAAAAATAGTCAACTGACTTGAACATTGAGGGAGGTAGTATATAGGCATGTTTATGATTGCGTTTAAGAATAAGTCAGCGATGGCCATGTGTTCCATTTTCCGACCAAACCAATTCACGTGCTCCCTATGTCGTAGTACAATAGGAATAATATGAGCTTGCTTGGACGGCATTCATGTGTGATTTAGGCGCCACCAGATTCTTAAGGCCGTGTCAATGGTTGCCACACTCTGACGACCAATTAATCAAAGATCAGAAGGTCATCAGAGAACAGAGAATTAAAACGAGGAAAAGGTGGCCTCCGTCCTCAGCCCTCGTTCTTCTTATTTCAGCTCGGCGTTTTTCTTCTCATCACCCTTGCTTTTATTCGGTTACTACGAAATTACGCTGCTGCTGCTTTCGTTAAAGTCCAATTTGAAGTTTTGCACATCTCGCACTCCAGTTTTCGAAGTTCTCTTGTTTAGATTATTTTGACGTTTACGATTTTCTAAGATTTTAACAAATATTCACGTGCAACCGGTTTGAAAACAACATTGTGTGTTACTTCTA